>CM055839.1:13347500-13647500 GCA_029490765.1 Euthynnus affinis | reverse complement strand
TGAGCGCATGTGACGGAACAGATGCGCTTCTATTTTAATCAACAGCCCACATAACAGCTTGCGTTTCACTTGTGCTATACGCCCCTGATCGCAGCCCGAAGCATATTTTTAGGCTTCAAATCTATTTATCTCCGCTTTATGTGTGCAACTACAGTGATTGTGTGTTGGGCTCTGAGTGATTCCAAAAAGCCGGTGACCTACACAGAGCACTCAGCTTGAACTTGTCTTGTGTAGATGCACAAGTGAAGCACAAGCTGCTGCTGCTTTGCTAATGTTCTGTTCATGCTATGCCTCCTGTGTAGACATGCCGTTACATTTTCGAGTCTGCAAGTAAATTCAGTACTAAAACTCCTGTTAATGATAATGCTACAACTAATAATAATGTGTCTGGACATCAGGAAGTTTCCTTTTTCCACATTTTCCTGTTACTAAATGTTTAATATTTTTCAAGCCTAATATTAATTATAATATACATAATCAAATCTTATAAATGTATCGGGAAAAACAATATTGTAAAATAGTTTATGTTACTATTAATGAAGTTACTGCTGATGTTAGTTGATGTACGCATTTATGTTTTACTACTTTTAAAGAGGTGATGAGTGACATATACAGTAGTTCAGTATGGCTTGATTTGAGTTACTTTTTTCAGTCTTATACATTTGTGGAATGCTTTCCTTCACCATTCCTGATACAGTTACAGTAAGTCTTAGTAACACACAAGTTCACCACTGAGATAATCACAGGTGAAAACATTTATATATGATCACATAACAGGAAACAGTTATCAGATTATCGGAAACTGAATTACAAAACCGAATATTCTTTCAAAACATTGCTATCATTTACTAGATCTTTAGAAGTGTTTGGCCCTCTTGCTCAGAACAAACACCGTTGTTTAAAAAGATTTTGAGCTTTGCCTGCATGCATTACTCTTGCTCAGCGATTATATCAACCCTCTATTTTTCAACACCACAGATGTGGTATTCCTATGAGCCAGCCAAGTTGGGGTACATATTTGTCTAAAAATTATTCACTTACATAAGCACAAAACTGCATTTCCTAGCAAAATAAACAAAACCAATTACATTTCCAGCCCAGTGCACCGCCAACTATCAAGGGCACAAATGTATCCTTTAGCAATGCACGAAATGTTTCAAAGGAGAAAAAAAAAAATCTCTTATGTTATTTGTATGTCTTTGGACATTTGACTCCACGTTTGCATACTAGTATATGAACATTTTTTGTGTGTGGGATCTAAATAATTTGTTTACTAAAATATTTTAAAGTTAAGGTTAAAGATTTTCAAGGGTGTATCTCTAAGAAACTGATTTTTTTTTTTTTTTTAATTTTTCAGAGGAATTCTACATTCAAAAGGGAACCCTAGATATATTTTTATTAGAGCCCAACCAGTAAGTGGCCAATATTAATTCATATTGGGATATACTGTATATCCACCGTTAAAGGATAGGTTTACAATTTTTCAAGCCTGTCCTAAAACAAGTGGACATTAACACATGTTGTTCCTGCTGCAAGCATTCCTCCTGTTCATACTCACAATTAAAAGATCCTTTCATGATGCATTGTATTTAAAAGTTTATTGATAATGTGAGGCTTCAGCCATCCAAATTAGTCAAATCAAATCAATATCTTTCAAAGTTACTGTCTTTTTAGTGCCAAATTGTCTCTCTTTGTTATGATCCTTTCACCGCAGTTAAACAGGAAAATACTGTCTGTCGAGATGCAAAGAGGGGATTTTATACTACAGACTAACTTTGGAAGATATCCACTTGATTTGAGTAATCTTGAGTAAGACTGCTGAAGCCTCATCAGCCTCTACAGATAATCTTTTAAATAATTTTTGCTCAAAATGAAGACAATGGATTTTGTCTCCCATCACTTACAATGTAAGTGTATTTGGAGCAAAACTTTTTATGGTAAATGTAAACAAGAGGAATGATTACAACAAGCAAAACCTGCTTAAATGATCATATGGTCACCTGACCAATGTTTAAAGAAAGACTTGAAAATTTGTGAACCTATCCTTTAAGTAACAAGAAATGGTAGTGTAGAAAAGCCAAAGATACATTTATGTAGTTGCATAACTTGTCCACAAGGGAGCACATACAAGTTTATTTTTTTCAACTGTAAAATATCCCAATCAGTACATAGTATCAGTATCAGTACACATTTTTAGCTGCTTCTTACATGCGTCTAAATAGGTATCGGCCTCAAAAATGCAGTATCGGTGGGGCTTTAACATTTACATACTATAGTGATTTTATACATTTTCTTTTGCAACTGACAACCACAGGGAATAGCACCAAACTCTAAATTAATTCTGACTATGGGCTCTGACTCGGAATTAAAACACCTTGCAGACAGTCTGACATATCAACATGAGCTGGGTGCTACAATGTGGAACACATTTAATTTTCAGTGCTCTCCAGAGCAATCCATGTGTAATTAGATCAATACTCACATTTGACTATTTAGCTTTTAATATGAAAAGATTAGAGGTGCCCCCAAAATGATTAAATGTTCATTGGAGGACCACCGGCGTGTGGCCATTACTCTTGAAAGGATTAAGTAAACTAATTAAGGAGAATTTGCATCTGGAGCTAATTGGGTGTATACATTTAGAGAATTGGAGGGATCTAGAAGGTCGGGGGGTTGTTTTATCCTTCTCTTTTACCATGCAGATGGAGTAAAACTGTCTGTTTTTGAATTGTGGTCATATAGGTGACACACCTGGAACAGTATCAATATCTTCATTATACAAATTTTAATCATATATTTATACCACATGTCTTTTGTGGTATAAATATTAGTATTTTTCACACTTCGTATAGATAGTTGTTTTTTCTCTTACCTTCTATTTTTTGATTGTTATGCACCACTATACCAACACAAATTCCCTGTATTTTAAAACTTACTTGGCAATAAATCTGATTCTGATTCTGAAATCTGAAATTAAACGACCAAGATAGCACATGGGAAGCCTTGTTGAGGAGATGGTGGGGGAAGGCATCATGGAAAGTGGAAAAGACTGATTAGTTGGGTTGAAAAGAATACAGTGCTAATACTGGCTCTATTGGCCTTAGTTGAAGTGTCTGGTCATCTGTGAACAGCCACTGCTGTGGAGCAGGTGTGTTGCCATATGCACACGGCTGCAGCAGTGTGGCCTGGGAAGGAGAAAGGCAGGAAACTGGGGCCTCATTAAACTGGTGCTAAACAAGGTAAGCAGCAGTGCTCAATAGGCAGAACCACTGGGGGACTATTTTTAATGGGCATGTGGCACTAAAGGAAGAATTATAAAGATTACCCTATTAATGTTATGCAAACCAAAAATGTTCACAATTTTGACTAAGAATATAATAACTATGCCCTTCATTCTTCTCCTCACTCTGTTTCTTTAGCCACACATTCCTACAACGCTAACTACCAACAGATAGCAGTGATGGCAAATGACTTGCTCTTGCAGTTCCATTATACCACTGGTTACCCCTTCTATTACATGTCATTCTGTGATGTTCATGGTCATAACAGGCGGAGTGAAATTCACTTGCCATGACAGTCTAACTGTAGTCCATATGTCAGAGGGAGACTCTATGGCCTAGCCATTGCAGAGGGGTCAATCTCTCAACCCTAATGGCTCTCTTTGGGTCATGTGACCGCAAAGCACTCTGGAACACTCGTTACAGCATATAGGAGCAGGAAATGATTATCAGGAGGTCAATTTATGCAAGGGAGAGGCAGAATGACAGAGTGAGAGGTCAGAGCTCGTCCATATCTCTAGGCATTAAAGATTGACATGCAGAATCTGAGAGGGCTCCTGCACTACCTCACTCCTTACCACACACACACTTCTCCATTTAAATATCTGACAGACGATGAAAGTGCAGCCATTAAAATGTCCACTGAGCGCTTCAGGAATGAAATGGGGGAGATAAAAGAATTCCCCTGGGTAATCAATGGGGCTATGAATTAGCCCTGAGTTTTCAAGGAGGGGTTAAAGGATTGGGTGCATCTTTAACTCATTTGTCATTTATTCCTTCTGAAAACATCAGTCCAGACAAGATGCTATGAGCAACATTGTATTCTCCAAACTATGGTTAAAGGAGATGACATTAGCACTTGATCACCAGGTAAATACACATAAATGCCTCAAAAATGTTTACACAGTACAGTTTAACATGTTCAATCTTTCTTTTGATAAGTTTTGGATTTTCATCATCATACACCTGATGATGGCCTCCATCGAATGATGGCACAGTTATCGACCCACCATCCACTTGTCCTAGGCAGAGGTAAAAACAATCCAACCTTCCCATGCGCTGAAGTCAGCAAATGCATTGACTGTCAGAAACATTTAATTTCATTAGGATATTGACAAAGAAACTATATTTAATGTGGATAGGTCACGTAATGGCCAATACCAGATGCTTAATAAGGTCAGTATCGGCACCGATACCATTCCAGCAAATGGTCTCTCCTCTAGGGGGGAAAAGAGAGTGAGAGACCATTGTCCAGTTTTAAAATTGTAATACTCTGGGTTTCTAGAGCTGTCCACAAAGTGACATGAGATTCAGATCAGTCAATAAACACTTAAATGAGAGCAAACATATTAAGTTGGTTTGTAGCATTTAGATACTATTCAGTTTTGGGGACTTCCTCAAATATTATCTTATCCTTGAAATAATTTAAGATATCTCCTGTAGGAATCTGATGTCCATGTCACTCCTTGATGCCTCTCAAATTTCAAGAGGCACCTGTGATATTTCACACTGGCTCTAGGGGCACTATTCTTGAGTTGACCCTGCCATGTAACATCCCTGTGTTAGTGTATGTGTTCGAGAATTCTGCTTTGTTGATCAATGAAGAACTGCTTTATTCTGTCCTCAGTATTACTAACTTAATTCTGTTATAAATCTATTTCTCTCTGGGAATCACTGACTGATCATGGTTCAAAAGTTTATGTAACCAAATTACCTTGGAAATTGTTTTGTCTACTGCAAATAATGCTGCTAAGATCTCCCATGACAAACTAATTCTAGAAAAGGGGGCAGACAATAAGCAATGTGAAGACCATTATGAAGAGGCTTAATAAGGACAGACCTACCTTGCACAGAAAAGGAAACACAGGGAAAAGGCCTGAAGCCAGCCTTGGATGGTAAATTTAGGTAAATGCTGGTTTGAAAGCCTTCAGCCTTGCTCAACCCAAATATGTGTAGTCTAAACAAATGATGGGAGAATCTGCAGGATAGACATGGTATAACTTAACATATAATGAGGATGAGCTGGGCACATCTACCTGTGGCCCCTGTCTGGAAGATCTTCACTTTCAGAAGAACATATCCTAAATTTGAGGGGAGTTTGGGCACATGGAGTTTGAATGGGTCCGAATGGGCTACGTTTCCCCATCACTGCCAAGAACAGCTGTCCTTGACTGGAAATGTAGTTGGGGAGTGGAAGGAACACTTTGAGAAACTCCTCAACCTGACTGACAGTGTCCAGTTTGGAAGACTATAGCTTGCATCTGCATTCTTTACAATGATGCAGTCCTGCTGATTTTATCAGGCTTTTTGTAGCCATGTCATAAATTGTAGGAATGAGTGCCAGCACTTCCTAATCTGAGACCACTTTTCCCCACTGGTTTGGGAGTGAGTTGCTGCGAACAATTCAGACAGTAGATACGAGTGGCCAAAATGTGTTTACATCTGGGCTTACCCACAGAGAAGCTCAACTGGAGGAACTCAAAGGAGTCAAACTGCTGCTGCTTTACTAAAAAAAAGGACACAGATGAGCTTATACAGATATATAAAAGGAATTACTTCAAAACACCATCCTGTGGAGGTATTCTGGGGGCATTCGACTGGGAGGCAACCCAAGGACAGACACAGAAGAGGAGGGGCATATTCCAGCTCCTCCTGGGATCTGCCAGGAGCTGGAAGATGTGATAGAGGAAAAAGACGTCTAGGCTACTTTGCTTAGGCAGCTGCTGTGTTAACCTGGACCCATATAAGCAGTGGTAAATCAATTAACAGGAGGAAGATCTAGCTGAATCTGTCTCTGTGTCTGATTTAGTCTCTGCCTTACTCATTCTCACACACACATCAATGTCATTTACTCTCTTTGTATAACATTTTCTAAATGTTGTTTTCAAAAATATATTGTTATGTTTTAGTTATAACAGCTCATGATTTTTGGGGTAGTGCAAGGCTAATGACATTGAAATTACATCATTAAGTAATGCTCCTGCTGTTTTTGGTTCTAAAAATTATATTGACTTGAATATGGATTTCTCTATTTTAAGTGTTACAGGGAGGAGACATGGATGGGCATACAACAGAATTGGTCAGATTTTAGTTTTTGCAAGCTCTTATCATGTTTTAATATCATTTTTGTTGTGATGCATAGAGAGAACCATAGTACCATCAGATAAAACTAGCTGCAAGGCAATTTAAACCAGACGCGATATCATTCAGCTGCCTAAGAATGTACACATTGTGTGCCCTAAGCAGCAGTCTGTTCATGAACATTTTGCATGGAAGACTTGTATGGCTTAGTGGCATCAGAGGTACAAGGGAAAACAAAATTTCTTCCTGCTGTTCCTGCCATAAAATAAGATTAAAATTTGACTGGCGTAACATAAGGAAACATGTAATTTAAATGAATCAGCTTTTGCAAATTGGCCAAATGTGAAGATATTCTGCTTTGGCTACATGGAGTAGGTCATTGTAGGGTCATTTTCCATAGCCTCAGTCAGTTGTGTTGTCTTCTCAATTGTTATTCAGCACAGTCCTATAAATCTCCTTTAAAGACTACAAGAAGCAAAGCTCTCAACAGTTATAAATAGAGATATAATTAAATTTACCAAAGTGAGGGAAAATTAATGCTATTCCATGAAGTAATTGCCAGTGATGCCCGATAACCACCCGGCTGAAAATATAGGTCACTAATAAGCAACAGTCATTGGTATTGTAGATTGCAATTTATATATTTGGAAACTGAGCTTCTCAAAGGCCAATAAAAATGTTAGCGATGCTTCGTCAGAGGTGCTTATGCCACAGATGGTGGTCTCTCTATTTATCAGAAGTAGTATCCACACTTTTTTGGGGGAAAACAATCTACACTCCCACATAGATAAAAACGCACATGCACATATGCACATACACACACACACACACACACACACAAACACACACAATGTGAGGCATACAGTTTAATTATTAAGACTTAAATGTGTACAGCATGAAAACTCGTTGACAAGAAATTGTGCAATTTCAGAACCAGCAGCTAAGATGTTAAAGCTGGAGCTTGTCTCTGGGGTGGGCTGGACTGATGCTGGCTGTGGAAGATGACTGAGGTGAAAGGGTTAGGAGAGGAGCGAGCACAGCTACAAGGGCCTCTGTCCCAGGCCAGGCTGTGAGCTGCAGCCCTGTGCTGATAAGACTGGAATAGTCCTCCTTAGAGGACCCAGGGCTCTGCTCCCCTTATTAGTCATTTATCACACCTGGCAGCCTCACTGAACCATAATTACTCTTCCCTTATCCCCCCGCACTGTCATGTCCATGAGAGCGAGTGGGGCAGAGGGGGAGGGAGAGAAATAGCTGTGAGAAACAGTGTTCAGAGAGAGTGGACTGAGAGAAGGACAGGGGAGTTAGAAGGAGAGGAAGGAGAAAGAGAAAGTCCTCGTGAAGAACAATCATGAGGGGACAAAGTGTAAACTAGACATGAATAGTATGTAGTAGTACATACAGCAGTGTATCAGCCTGACAGACATAAAACAAGAGTTTTTTAAAATGGAAAAAACAGTCTGGGGGTACCAACCTTTTAAAATCCCCCTTATAATACACCATATGCATGTAAGGATAGAAAGGAATGTAATCTCACAAATACACCCCTTGCAAACAGAGCGCTCTTTGTGCTACAAATGAGAACCAGTTGTTCTGACCACAGCTCTCCAACTTACTGTTTGACAAGACAGGAATTAGAAAGAAGAGAAAAGTCTACTGGCCCATAAAAACAACACTTTGTAACATTCAAGTGAAATCAATTTACACTTAGTAACTTAAATATTAACATGGAAAGTGTAGTTATGAGTTGACAAGAGTAGTAGTTAAGTATTTAAAAATGTATAAATTGGGTAACAGGCAGCGGTTGCACATAATTATTAATGTATTTATTTTTGTTACATAACATCTCTGTTGCAATTAATTTGACTTATTTGGAGTGGAATAAGACCATTTTAGATCAGTGTGCTGGACGTAAGTGTGATACAAATAGATAATGATGTTATGGAAATCAAAAATGACACCTCATATCTCTGTATTGGCAATGGAGAGCTCCCCTCCTCGTGCCAAAAGTTGTTAAACTTTGTACAACCTCTCCTCCTCTGTTATGAATACAATGCTAAGCTTGTCAAAATCGCTTGCCACACTAGCATTTCTTTCACGACTCAGTTACAGGGACATTTTCTCTGCAAAGGTTTTGCTTTGTTGCCACGTGCCTGGCTGTCACGAAAGCGCCCTCTTTGACACTGTAAGCAGATCCAGATGTGAGCCACATGCTTCCAATCCCAAGTTGAGGTTTGCCTACTGCACCCCAAACCACCTAACTCTTAACAATTGGAATCAGGTCTCACACTCCAGTCAGTGGTGTCTCATTAGTAAAAGGGTTTCATCTCTCACAAGAAAACAAACATAAGCAAACATGTAGTCATACGGCGTTGCTGTGTAAATGTGTATACTGATTCTGATCTTAAACCATTTATTCTTACACTGCATGCATTGAAAAAGATCCAGTCCTTGCAGGACAACAGAGTTTGTGATTGTGTGATTAGATGTTGTTATTTAAAATTTAAAACTTACTCTTTAACAGATAAACATGACTAACAAGTAGGGCAAAAAATATGCATATTTTTAAAAAAATATTTTAAATCTCAACAATAACAAGAAAACTCCACCCAGGAAGGCCAGACAATCAAATTAATATAGACACACTCAACTGTCAAGGAGGAACAGTCTGAATGCACAGATTCCCAGTTTGCCCTGTACAGCTAGTAAGAATCCTGCCAACAGTTGTGTCGTCCTTCACAGATGGAGACCACACCAGGGCTCACACAGCTAAGTCCAGATGTGTGAAAAGAGGAAGAACAGAGGGACTGCGGCAGGAGGGAGGGTAGAGAAAGTGGGAAGAGAAATGGGATTGCATGAATTTTGCTGCCATTAAAAAAAAAAAAACTCAACAGATGTGTGAATCCCAAGAGAAAGACATCTGGGTTCTCTCTCTCTCTCACTCACTCACTCTCTCTCTCTCTCTCTCTCTCTCATTTATATATTCACACACACACACACACACACACACACACACACACACACACACACACACACACTTTTCATTAACCACGTGAGGTGAGAAAATGGAGAATGCTCTTGGCTTTTTAAGATCCGTATTGCTGCCTTCCTCCATTTTAACAGGCATTTTATGGAGCAGCTTCCTTAATAGCCACTCACTTATAAAACAAAGCTGTAATGACATGCAAATGACTCACAGGGAAACACTGTAAAGAGGATGTGATGTATGGGCCGTCTGTGCGCCACAAACACACACACACACACATGCCAAAACAGTAACACACAAACAACAAAAAAACAGTACAACCTTCATCAGACATAGTCTCTTCTTTCCTTCTTTCCCTTAAAATTCCAAACATAAATGATAGACCACTTCATGTTTGATACTGTAAGGGATAAAAAAGCTGTGCTGTCCATGAATTTTAATCTTACAATAATCACTGTGACAATACCATTGCTCTCTAAACTCATATTTTACTTTGAAAAAGTTCTCTGTGGGGAATGCAGTTGATTGGAGTGTAAAGCAATAAATCAAGATGCCAAAAAGACATTCACACAACACACACACACATCTATATATGCATATATGCATTCAGCACACGGTTCATTGTATTAAGAAGACACGTGAAAGTTCATGTGAGCATAGTTGAGAAAAAAACTGTCCGAGAGAGAAAGAGAAAGCAGATCTCTGTACCAGTGACTGCAAACAACTACAAGATTAAGAACCACAAATGAACAAGACAAGAAAGCGAAGAGAAGACTCCTCTCATTTTGAATGGAAGTGTTTAATATAAAAAGGTCATTAAAAGGCCACTGTGACCTACTGGTTCCCACATTCATACACAAGTTTATTTACGTCAGAGGTATCTCTCTCACACAGGCAGTTTTGGTTTTCAAAGCACAAATACATCAGCATCTACAAAGAGGGGAGAATTTTAACACAGTAGTATACTAACTACACTACTACTGTGATTATTAAATATAGATACTTGTTTAATTTTCAAAAACGGCAAACGTTTTCAGTTTCTCCAATGTGAGGATTCTGTGCTCAGTTTTGTTTGTTTTTTGGGTTTTTTTGGTGATTGTTTTTATTTAATTGAAAACTGAATTTCATGTTTGGACTGCTGGTCAGTGTTGAATTTTTTTTCTTACTATTTTCTGACATTTTCTAGAAGAAATAATTCATGGACTATCGATAATGAAAGTTGTGTAAACCACGACAGTTTGTACATTATGTAATATTTACAAGATTCTCATTGAAATGCTCATGTGACACTCTTTAATATTACACATAAAGGTTTATAGGGCAAAGTATTAATACAAACTATTAAAATTGGGAAAAAACACATTTAAAAATCTGTAATAAAGGATAATTTTATGGGACAGACACAGCGCTTTTGTCACAGACCAGAAATGATGTGTTTACACAGGCAAACCATTACCTCCAAAAATCAGCAAACACCATTCACGTACAGTGCCTGTGAGATTACAGCTCTTCTGTTAAACACCACCCTGTATTAGAGCCTGAGTAGGACAGATGACAGGAAGGCTAGTTATGTCTTTATTGGACACATAGGAGCAGTAGCTTCCTCATCATTATGATAAAGAGGTTATCTGATGTGTGGTATTAGGGAGCCAACTGTCTCTATGAGATGTAAGCCCAGAGACAGAGGATCATTACCAGGCTTAGCCCATTTTGAAAGGTTGTTCAAGGTGAGATTTTAATCCCACATGAAAAATCTGATTCAGATGGATTTCTTTGTGCTACGGATGCTGTCTTCTTTTTTTTCTGATACAGCCACAATTAGGATTTGCATTCACCTGTGTTGTATGCAGCGGGAAATCCCTGCTAATGTAAACAAGCCTGCAGATCCCACTCTTCATTCTTCACATCCTACTTTACCTTCTCTCCTACACTGACTTCCCTCAATTCATCCTCGCTCCTTTGTGTTGGTTCAATCTCAAAAAGGTGTGTATGTATGCTGCTCTCAAGCTGCCAGAGCATCTGCATCCTGACTCCAATTAGGAGAACAAACCGCAGGGAGGCATACCCATCATCAGGAGTTCAAAGGTCAGCTGACAGGAAGGAAGAAAAAAAAAAAAGGGCAGCTAGATAGACAGTGAATAAACTAGATACAGCAGTAGAGAAAGGCTTCTGTCTGAAATAATCAGTCAAAAGTTCTCTCTCTCTCTCTCTCTGGCTCATGCTCTCCCTTTCACTCTGCATGTCCCTGTCAGCTCTTCAGTCTGTTTCCTCTTTCCCCCTCTCTTCCTTGGTTTTGTTCTATTTATGACTTCCTCTGAAATCTCAGCGTCTCTCACACACTTATGTGGGCCATAAATCAGCCATTGAAAAGGACAGTGGACAGGAGAAGAGAGAGATGGAAAATCGGAGGGAGGCCTTCACCGTCGTCTGAGCAACCGTTTAAAGGCCCACCTGAGAGCTTTAAAACTGAAACCTGCTGGAAATATTAGCCAACACAGGCAGACGGGAGGTCCGCCAGCATGAAGCATTAGCAAAAAACGGTGTTGTGACAAGCCATCAGTGTCAACTCCGGTTTGGTGACATCACAGCCGCCACACATAAGTGTGTTATTAATTCTTCTCAAGGGTGATTTAATTGCAATCTGTTTGATATAACAAGAGCCATGCAGTATCTACACCCCTCACCCCCTCCCATCCCCTTATAATGAAATACTCTGCAGTGTTGCAGCACTTTGTTCACTGGCGGCTTCTTCCAGTATAAGCGAGCTTGGCCCGAACAGTCCAGCAGATGCATGCTAGAGACTTGTATGGGACTCTAGGGTGATTAATTTTTGAAGTGTGCTGTAAAGAGCTATGAGATCCATAAACAGGAGAATACACAACAGGCAATCCCTGGATAGTGATGGTCACAACACAGCTCACAAAGCACTATGGTCACATATAACCACAGCCAAGAATCATTTCTAAAGCTTACTGTTCAAATTAATTGTCTCTTTAACATATCAGGACACTTTTGACAGTTATGGGATGGCTTTTTATTTAATCTAATTTAACAAAAAGATGGAGGTGGGCGGGTTTTTTTCAGGTGCCACCATGTCTTTAATGGTGACTTCAGCATGTTTAATACATCATCTGATCTTCATTTTTCTCATGAAAGTTACAGGTGCTACCTTGCTTTTCTCTCACATGCATCTACTTCAAACTACTGACAAGTGTCACCGGGGTCTCTTTTAAAGAAAAACACAGCGCTCCTCCAAACAATACCCAGCTAATCTCAGGAAGAAAAAGAAACCCTTGAAAGAAAGAGAGAGGGACACTGTTGTTTCATTAATATGCCCCTGAGAGTACAGTGGCAGTAGCAGAAGAATGAGAGGGGGGTTATCAGCCCTCATCTGTGAGGAAAGGCCCCCCCTGCCTTCCCTCGTCTCTTACTAGACTGTGCGTCCATCAGGCCTCATTACTCTAATGGTAGTGGCAGTGATTAAGGCTTCCTGGCTGCCTACCCCTTTGTTTGTTCGCTTGTGCTTCACCTCCATAAAGACAGTCTTCAGGATGCCTGTAGCCCAGCTCCCCCCTTCTCTGGCAAGGATGTGGTGCTGGTACAACCCCCTGGACCTTGGAGTTATCACTGGGAGGGGGTTGGGACAGGTTATCACATTTGAAAAGGGGAAAGCCAGGAACCACTCGGCTCCTGCACACACACTGATAATATGGTTAGCGAAGGGTATTTAGCTGCAACAATGCACTTCTTGGTGTTTTCTCTTTCTCCTATAGCCACTTACTATGGGGCTGCATGCAGTATGTGCATGTGCACTGTGTAAATTGTACTACAATATAAGTATACACACATACTACTGCTAATAAACAGTGCAACGTACAACAATGCTTGCATACACGCATGCGTGCAGACATAGACACGCATAAATCAAATGAGACAGAAAACTTGATAAACGGAAGAACTGAAAAACAGCTACACATTGAATAGATATGCTAGTGCCAAATAAACTTCCAAGGTTGTTCTCTTCTGTTTTGGTGCTTATACTGTATAACTTTGATATAATTTCAAGCTCAGACTAGAGTCTTTGTTGCAGATCATCCTCCTCCTACTTCCCATTTCCTTTTTCCTTCTGTTTACTTCAGTAAAATATTAAAAATCAGAAATTACCTAAATAACATTCTGGTTTTAATACTTGTGTTATGTTGTTATCTTTAAAAAAAAATAAAAGGGAGTCCCAGGAGGCAGCAGAGCAACAGGAACCAGTGCTGTATGACCCTTTCACCATCCTCTACATAAGGGGAAAGTGTAGACATTCATTGTTCTTTGTAAGACATTACTAAAGCAATCCTGTTTCTGGTCTCGGTCAAGTGTGCAGTGATGTGAGGCACTCTGCCTGGCCTTCTTCAGTTTCACTCAATTCAGTCCTCTTTCTCGCAGCTTCATTCATAATGGATAGCTCTTTGGGTTGCTGTCACCAAGAGTCTATCAATGACTGAAAATCCAGTGAGAGATCTCAGAGAAAGCAGTAGTGAGTTACAGAAATCAAATCCACTTGTTGTCGTGTTCATGATGAGAACAGATTTTTTTTTTTTTTTTACAAAAAGCAGGAGTGATTCATTATGATAGTGTGAAGGTTTACAAAGACAAAAAAATGAATGAAATGAATAGAATAGACTACAAACGAGAATACATGGTAAATTGATATGAATGACAGTAGATCTCAGGAAGAAGTATCACAGGCTTAGACATCAGGTGCAGTCTTGCTCAATAAGAGGCCTAAAATCTAAATGTCTCTCTCAAAAAAATGCTCATTGTGGCGTGCCCCCATAACACCTCTGGAGGGCCATCAGCTGCCAGACGCCAAAACTTTAAAAAATGATGACCATGCAGAACAATGGCTGTCATGGGAAACCATCAAAAAACAACACGTACACAGAAAGCAAGTAAACAAGCACAATACAGACACAACGACCATGTGTAAACAAAGAGCGGTATCTGTTTGTCCCACATTTGAGCTGTGAGCGGCAGAGCAGAGGACCTGTGCACAGCTGTTCTCCCTGTGCTGTCAGTAGGCTTCACCAGGCTAGGCCTGTCCCAGAGGCCTGTACTGGGAGGCCTGCACACAGTCTGACATCTGGACTACACAGGAGGGAGGGATAATTCCCATTCTCCCTATTTTTTTTAATCTTACTGCCTCTCTTTCTATCTCACTCTATCTATCTCTGTCTCTGTTTGTAACTCCCACTCTCTCTCCTCCCTCTCTTCTCTCTTTTCTCTACGCTTCTATACGGGAGCATCCACAGGTCGGAGTCACAAGGGAAAGGATGATGAACAGCTCTACAACTGAGCCAGCTGACTCCTTAGCAGCAGAACTGTCCCCTTGTTCCCTTCATCCTCTCCTTTTTCTTCACCTTTTTTTTTTCTCCTTTCACTCCGCATCCCCTCAGTTCACCTCTCGTTCATTCCAGTTTTGGCTGGGGTTTTGAGTGAGGGAGCTGAGGGACACTCTGAATGTACAGCCTCAGAGGAAAGTCTCAAACGAACAATAACACATCGCAACAATCCTCGGGCCATTAATCAGTGCTGGGTGTCACAGTGTGTTAATTTCATAAATTAAAAACATCATCCACTCTGCTCAGAAATAAGAAATATAGGTTTTCGTATTTGTCTTTGCTGGGTTGTGTTACATTAAATGCAAAAAGCACTTCTCTCTTATTATATTAAAATGTGAGCAGCTTCCAATAGAACTTAAGAGCTACATTAAAGCTTGGAGACCTTCTGTAGAGGTAAAGCAGTGATTAATGATACTCAGATCTTTGTCCTATATTGACCTCTTTGTAAAGGTGCACAGTCCTCTGCCTACATCTTGGCTTCACTTGGCTTGACAGAACTTATGCTTAAGCCTCTGAAATGCTTTAAAGAGCTGCCATAACCTTCTGTTATTCTTCTAGTTCTTTGTTCTTGTCTCTTGCTTGATAAGGCATGCCAGCCGCCAAGGTCATAGAGACAGGAGAGAGGAGAAGAAGGGGGTGGGGGGGTGGGGGGGTATTTCTCTGGTGTAAATGAATAGTTCTATCTCTCTGATGAAGAGGAAGAACCTCATCAAAATGTTGTCTCTTCCCTTCACAAAACCAGACCACATTCAAGTCAGATGAATGAGAATTGTCACGCACAAAATCATAATTACAAGCCCACATATTCCCTCCAGCACTAGAGAACGACTTTATCAGGCACCCATTGGTCTGTTCTTCTGTTTTAGCTGGGGGAGGATCCTCTAAGCCCTCTTCTCTTGTCTGCAATCTGCGATTGTTGTATTCCAAGGGGGGGTATCAGGGCTGAAAGGACCGAATTTAACAAACCTAATTATCATGCCTTAATTAGTATCAGGGGTAAACCTCGGTGGGACACCTGCAGACTTAATTTATATCCTGACAAGCCAGGAACAAGTGTTAATGTGCCGTATTTATGATAATGCCCCAAAGTGTGCAGGAGGAGCAGGAGGAAGCTCACCTCAACTCCTCCAGAACAATGTGAGAGGCAGGTAATTACAGGGAAAGGGTCTGAAGTGTTCAGGGATCAGCTCAGTCCCAATGTTGATACGCAGCAATAAAATAACAGCCCATGCTGTCTATAGCATAGAGATGACTTAATAACTGGGCCTTAAGTTGTTTGCATCTCAGAAGATTAAGAAGTTAAAAAGATGCAACTTTTTCATTTTACCGATTCCATTTTATGCTATTTGCAGACCAATCAATATTCATGATTCGGTTGACACTCCAGCAAAGATACAAAATGACAGAGAAGCATCACTGCACCGTGTCATGCAATTATAAGGGCCCCATGTTGTCTAAGACCTCGGCTGAGAAATGCTAGCCTTCACAGAAAATTCTGCTACCACAAATAAATGGGTCAATTGTTGTCCTATTAGTCAAAAATAGATGATGTGCCGTTTGTCTGTTGTGCTACCACAAGCATACCTTTGCGATCTAAAAAATAGGTTAGCAGGGCGGGGAAGAAACTTGGAAAATTGTGCATGTTGAGTACAGTGACTCGATACACTCTTGTAAACCACCTCAGACTTCCGCCTGGCCTCGTCAACACTCTGCAAAGAATGCAAGTAGACAGGACATATTTCCACTGATCCTCTATAGAGGTCATGAAAAATTGTGTTGAGATGTTCTTTATATCACATAGTCTTGCTGAAAAACATGAGGATACCATGGTAACTATCAAGGTGCAAGTAAACTACAAATTTATGTATTCAAAAAATAGCCTCCACCTTATCCTTTATGGCTGTATTTGGCACACAATTCCAAATGCTGCTCCTCCTCCGTTTTTGTTGGACATTTACCTTTTTCTATGCTAAAAGTGATCTTTTGCCTTTAGAGCAGGGACATATTGAATAGAAAGTTAGAGACAAAACTTTGTGTTATCAACATGTCAGTTCATAAATCAGACTTGTGTTTAATTTTAAGTAAAGTGAAACCGATAAATACTTTCTCATACGTGGGATTTGGCACGTATCATCAAAAAACAAAAAAAAACTTTGACACACATTACACATTCCGTGCATACAGACTTTGAAGTCACTCGTGTGGGATAGTGCATGAGTAGTACTGTGGTAGTACAGTAATTATTCATCCTTACTTTTCTAATTGATTCTGAATAAGAGGAACATGTTGCACTTTGATATGTTAAGAATAGCCTGGTGTTTTCCCTTTAATATGTCCTACAGTGTGTCACCTGTATGTCACCTTCTTGTTATCTTAATGTGGTTCTGTCATCACGTTTTTTAGAAGCGTGGGCTGGCTGACGTTTCACCCTATCACCGAACCACATTTAAATGGTGCTGGATGTTTTTATCTGCTGTGGGGTTGACCTACTTCTTAGAAGTTTGTTTTAAAAACTATGAATCAATCTATTAGGGAAAGAAATACAGATGAAATGATTAATTGCATGTGTGGAAATACTAAAATTATGTTCATTATGATTCATTTATTCATTGTGTAGTGATGATGCTTAAAGGTGAAAGACTTTTTGACATTTTTTGAAGTGACATCATTCTCATTTCATGTAATCCTTCAAGGGCTTAAATTTAACCTCACTCACTACAGTGAACCTCACCTTCATCTGATGCTAAGTTGTTTCACTCTGTTGTTTCTTATTTTTATTAAACTTTTAATGGGTTGAATTGAATTGAATGCATCTATAAATTCTAGTTCTGTGGTGTAAAATTAGAAAATAGAAAATCCTAATACTAATAAAGTCCTACATCTGGCTCCATCTGTCCTAACTCAAAGTTGGTGTCTCTTTTTTTTCTGGGCAGGAAAATAGATGCCCTGGAACTCTGGATGATCCATCATACACTGAAAGCAGAGGTCATCAGAGAGATGATCACAAGTAAGTGTGTGTGTGGTGTGGCTTGGTTTGGTATGTGTGTGGGATTTGTGTGTGTGTGTGTGTTTGTGTGTGTGTGTGTGTGTGTGTGTGTGTGTGTGTGTGTGTGTGTGTGTGTGTGTGTGTGTGGAGTGGAGGGAGGTGGGGGTGGGAAAGGGGTGTTTGTGAGGGTATTTTATGTTCCACTTTGTGGAAAGCAAAATACATAAAGTTTTTCTAAGCATCTAAACCCCCAAAAATCCCCAAACCAGGGTTTGGCTTTGAGTCTCTGTTTCTTGTTTTGTGGAAAATTGGGAAAATTGTGTAATTTACATGTGGATAGTATGTGTTTGTCATCTTTTTAAAAGCCAAAATCAGTTTACTTAAATTACTGCAATGGGCACTGTAATTAGGAAGGTAATGAAACAACTGTGAATCATAATGAATGTTTTCTCAAAAGATTTATCACGTCTGAGTGACTGGTTCAGTCTAACAGACTGCCACTCACTAACATGCTCAGCCTTTTATTGCAAGTTGGTCAATTGAAAGACAAAATACCTTCTGTCTGTAGTTTCAAGGGATGAATCATAATTCGGTTGTTTGGAATTATTCAAATTAGCAACTGTGAAATATTTTCTTACTATTTACTGTCTTTTCATATGCCTTCTGATTTGCTGACCTCCCATTTCAAGTTGGAGGGTCAATCAGTTTCATATAATTAATTTATGGAGCTGTACTTTATCCTCGATGTGTTATATGGCATAATTTGTTGCATTTTTTCCGGTACAGCTTATGGGAGTTTGAGGTTGTGCTTACTGTAATCAGTATAGCCACACCCCTCTTCACAGTCACAGATGTCCGGAGAAATTCTCGTCAGTGACGCTACAGCAATAAACTGTGAGTGCCAGCACTGGAAGTTTACTGGTGTGACTGAGGACAACAGCCGACCTCTTGGCTTTTTTTTTTTTTTTTTTCAGCTGTTGGGTTTGAGGTTGTTTAGAACTGAACGTGTTGCTACATAAGATTACACTTCCTGTAACCTTCTGTGCATTGTCTTTGTGCAGCAGCAGTATTTATGCCAGAATATCAGGTATTGACAGGTAGCCGTGAGGCCTAGCCTTGGGAGCTCTTTGGGCAGATTGTGAGCAACAGAAAAGCTGGATTGAGTAATCAGGCAGTTGGCAGGCAGACAGAAGCCCTCCAGTTGAGCTGAACTGCTTTAAAAGCCCTATCTGCTGTTGTTCCCCTCTACGCTGGCAGCTTATCACCCAGACAGATTTCAGGGGCCTTGAACCGTGCAGAGAGTCCATCCACGTGTGAGAAAGCCCAGGCTCTCACTCAGACAATATGACCCCCTGCCTTGGAGAGATGGAGATAACTCTTCAGCCCACGTCACCGTGAGAAAAAAACAAAACCTCACCATCTCCTTGGCTTCTGTTGGAGTCATCCACATGTCTGGGAGAGGGAGGCAACATTGTCTGTCCAAATACTGAGGTACAGAAGTGGGGAAGTTTACAGTCTCTGCCCAGGGCCGTGAGATGATCCCTGAGGGAAAGCAGTCAAGATCATGATCACTCCTCCACATGACTGGTTCCATGTCAACAGTATACACACATGGGCATGTGCACACGCACACACGCATATATTGTTTGTCTCTCTGTCTCTCTCCCACTCACACACACACACAGCATATATGTGCTCTCAACACCTGCCCTCTGAAGGTGCTCTCAGTTAATCTCAACATTAATTATTGACTCTGAGTTTAATTTGAAAGGCAGACGCACTGTAAGCCAGGGGACACTGCTTTAAATAATGTATACGGCCCGTTCAGAGGTAATCATATTGTCATTGATTAATATACATTGGTGCTGCAGAGCATACCTGATGTGTGTGGGAGCCAGGCACTGGGTATGATAAAACTTGGCGCTGAGAGCTGGTGTCAGGCCGGGAGCATCTCTAGGGCCCCGTCCTCCTTGTCTGATGTTTCAATCACAGCTTAGGAGCTGTGATGCATAGAGGCATACACTATCAACTGACTGGATAACATGAGGAGCCCCAGAGATTCACCACAGCCAGAGAGAGATAGACAAGGAAAAGGTTAGAGAGAGAAAAGGTAAAAGGAGATAGAAATCAAGAGTCAGAGTAACTCAAATACTTATTTCTATTAAAGATAAAAATCATTTTTTCACATAATTCTTTTTTGAATGGAGTGGCTAGTAAAAAACTATCTTCCCCATTAGGGGAAGAATGACAGTTATTCGGTCTAACAATACAATGCGCTAGCTACTGTACATACAAGGATGAGCCACATCAAGTATCTAGAGCTGACATGTTGAAGTTGAGGGGTTGGGGTGGTAATGAATTCCCACACTCTTGCACTCCTGTTGACACCCAGATGCAGATGCCATGTCACCCTAAGTTTAGTTTAGAAAAACACGGATCTGCCCAGAGAGGAGCGAGGAGTCAGGGCTGCTCCACGCAATGAAAAATTCATATACCGTTGTTACCTAGACGCCATTCAGAGAGCACAGGGTTCAAAAACATGAACCAATTACAGTCTGAAACTCAACTGTCTGGACACAACACATGCATTTTGATAGACATAAACTTAGACACACTCAAACCAATAAAAAGTCATGCTACTCTCTCTCTCTCTCTCTCACACACACACACACTTATACACACACACATCTCTATCGGATAGATAAACAAATCCTGTCCAAGACTCTCCTCCTTCAGGAGATTGCGAAAGCTTTGGCAAGCTTGAGTGAATATGTTGTTTTTGTTAATACATAAAGATTAGGGAAACAGTCTCTAGGCTCTTCTCCGTTACTCTCTCTCTCTCTCCCTTTCTCTCCCTCTCTCTCTCTCTCTCTCTCTCTCTCTCTCTCTCTTCTCTCCCTCTCTCCCTCTTTCTCTCCCTCTCTCCCTCTCTCCCTTCTCCTTTCATCCTCTCCCACCTTCTCTCTGAGTCTGGCAGGAGAGGTGGTCTTGTCAGACAGCTTCTCTCCCACATACCATGGAGCTCTGAGAGGTGTGGAGCAAACAGGCTGAACGCTGGGAGGCTTCTGTCTCTCTTTCTTAAAACCTTTTGGCTGCTGGAAAATACTCTCTGACAGCAGGCCTATGTGTTCTGCTGCATGTTTGACAGGAGAGGAAGAACAGCCTGCACCAGATACAAAACAGCACCACAGGCAGATACTTAGCCAATCTAAGAAAGCCTCACAGGTTGAGTAAGAAACAATATTCTACAACTGAAGAAGGACAGTCGGTTATATGTGGTTTATTCAAGACTGTTTACGGGGTTTTTTTTCTGCTTCCCAACCACAGTGATATGATACTAAGTAAGTAATGGGGAAATGGTGACCTAACTGAAGGGGGTGGTTAGAAGAACGCTCTCTTATCGCTATCTTGTGGTATTGCTGGAGTGGAGGCATGTGTAAGAAGGGACATGTAAATGTAGAGCATCAGAGAAGAAGCCCTATTTCTCTTCATCAGATATATTTGCTAGAAATACAGTGACACAGACAACTGCAGATCCGAATTGACTCACTGCAGGCAAAACAAACAAAAAAAACACACCAATCATGATAGGAAAGTATCCAAAGAGAGACCAAATGCTCAAAAACATCCGGCAACAGCGCAAGTTTTGCATTCAGAGTCCTGTCAGTAGAACATTACCAATTCAATCATTGCTCCTGGATGGTCAAAACAATGATGTTAGCTCCTGCAAGTGAAGTCAGACTTCACAATGAGCACCAGCAAGCAACTATCCCTCTTAGTCTTCCAACCGCAATCTTTCCTGTAATTTTCATCTCTCAACAGGCCTACCAACCACTCCAGTCAGCCCCTAAAGGAAAGCTTTTTATCATCCAAAGTGAAGAGGAGAGAAAGGCCAAATCACATCAGAGGCAACACCAGCTGCACATAAAGAAGTTCTCCACTGAACAATGGAGCTGCCATGAGCACCACCTCTGTCTCCCAGCTGAGCCATGCAGTCAGAGCTTAACCAATCATCGGGGTCAGAGCAGCCGCATGGATGACCAAAGTGCAGCCACCATAACCTAATTGTCATTGTATTGCCTTCAAATGTAAAAGGCATCTCTTTTCAGTATCATGAAGGGATTGGAGTGTAGTTGAATAGGTCTGAGGCTTGTGTAGGCGACTTTAAACTGATTTAAAGGAGTCTAGTATAGTATTAAGATGCACTTTGGAGTAGTGGTGTTATTCGGGCTTCACAATAGAGCTCTGTTGGAAAGATGTGCCGGAGTAATCAAAGCCCACCATCTCCATCTAATCCCAATTCAACGGTGTCTTTATACGAGCTAACACAATGCCAAGAATATGCTTAAAAGTAGAAAAGGTCTACCTAAAAATTATATTATACTTTTAGAAAAATGTGAAAACTAAGGACAAGTAATCACTGTTAAGGCAGAGGGACTTGATGCTGAAAAAAAAAAAAAAAAAAAAAAAAAAAAATTTATATATATATATATATATATATACATATAAAGAACAACACATGAGAACAAGACAGCAAAAGAGTCAGAGACAGAAAAATATGGAGGAGGAAAGAGTGAGAGATAACGAAAAAAGCCAAAGTATCAAAATTAATCTCAGGTCATGACTCAAGGTCATTTGAGGAAAGAGATGTGTCTCTCTGTCTCTTCTTTCTACCTATCCTTGGGCCATTTTACAGCTGTCTGTTTTTAAATGCAAGGGGGGTGATTGGCTACTCTCTTTATCTCCTTCTGAGCAGTTTAATCGTATTCAGCATGGTGCACACTAAACCCTCCACACAATTAAATATGAAAAGAGGAACATTCGTTAAGCTAATTTCAACATGATCTCTTGTTAGAAGATCCAGATTAATTATATATTTTGTGGTATTTTAATTTTCTCTATAATATTTATGGGTCAAAATGTACCTCTTTAAAACCCTAAAGAACTTTCTAATAGTAGTTAAACAGTAAATACATACAGTAAAAAAAAAAAAACTTTATTTTTTTTCCCCTCTCCTGTCAGTCTGCACACTCCATCCATACAATTATCCATTCTTCCACTCATTGGTTTTCTCCCCAAGCCCTTTTATTTATGCAGATGGATATTGTTTTATTTACAAGTCAGTAAAGTGCAGTCACATTTTGTGGACAAAGCAACAGTGTCAGTCTACTCTCATATCTCTCAGAAAATATGCACACATATTTATAACACCCCCACACCGGTGATGCCAGCATCCATCTACACTTAGCCGCAGCCTCCTCCTTCATTAGCCAATGGCACCTTTAGCTTATGGTCAGAGCTGCAGCGGTGTCTATAGTGTAATGAAATTTACGAAGAAGAGCCACTTGGTATGCTAGCGATGCGGCAGCAGGTCCCCATGCTCAGAGAAAAACCACACACTCGCTTTTATAGATTGCATAATGGCTTGCATGAAAATGGTTTCACACTAACATAAATCAAATGTCAAAATACAACCGGAGCAAGACAATTCCCGTGGAGCACACATGGGCACACAAGCACACACACTCACAAAGGAGCACACACATACGCAAACAGCAGATACACATGCTCAAAAGAGTCAACCATCCAAAGAGCTCACAGTCCTGCTTATGCAGATACATGTAGTGCTTAATAGCATACATAATAATTTATTAAGAAATGTTAAATATTCATCAATATTAAATTAATCATTTATAGCAGATCTTTAAATTAAAGGGTGTCCTTGAAGTTTTAGATGTGAGGAGTGTCTTTAGCAAAGAGGCAATCCCCTGTGGACATTTTAAATCTCTGATGTACAACACTTAGGCTGCTGGTGTATAATGACTATCCCACTTTGATATTGTCTTTCACAGATTCAAAACACACAAGCACAGAACAAATGTCCCTGTAAAAGTTATTAATTGCCGGTACCATAATTTATGTTATCCTTGTGTCTAGGAAACGGGAAACACTGTAACACACTACTGGAAAGCTATGGGGCAGGAAATGGGGCAAAAAAAAATGTTTGACTGGTGAAGAAGAAGATGAATTTGTACGATCGTGATCGACAACATTATCAGAGCATATTTAATTACGCACAGCTTGCAAGAATTAAGTCATCACACTATATACATCTGTGGCCATGAAGGCAGAAGAGGGGAAGGACGCGGCTCCTTGCCAGGGCACACCGGCTGGTGAGACTGCATGGGACACGCTGTTACACAGCAGCTCAGTGCCAACCACACCTGTGCCCACATAGGCACCGCACTCTCCAGGGCACGCTGAGGTCACCCGAGAACCCTGTCAGCCACACCTGTCCTCCTCACCCTTATATAGGTCCTTGTGGAACCCCCCCCCCCCCCCCGCAGAAGGAGCAACATACAGTATACATGCGTGAATAGCTGGTCTGCGAAGGGCAGTTGATGTAAGGGACGTTCTTTGCCCAAAGTCATTGCGAGAGAAGGATCTTCCACTTTTTTTTTTTTAAATTCCTCCTCATGTAAAGTGGTAGCATTGCTTCTCATTCTTTCCGTAACACTCCCCTTATCAGTTCAGTTAATGCCCTCAGGCAGAAGAGCGGTGAGTCAGGTCGCCACATCAGTATGGGTAAAAGCAAGGTTCGGCACAGGGTTAAGCAAAAAAGACGGCTTATAAAAGATTATACTGCCATGATAGCAAATAATCAGGAGCTAATTCATTGTGTGGCCCTCTCGCATCGCTCCCTAAGCCTCCTTATTAGGGAGCTTACATCTACATTTGCAGCTGATGAGGGTGCTTCTCCTCTCTTAAATTTAAACAGTGCATACCAGATGGAGACGGCACACTAATATTAGATTTTGCCCTCACTTTTCCATTATTTGTAATAGTTGTGGATGATATAGAGTCAGATATATTTGCTAAATCCAGCGCCTAAAGGATTTTTTATGTGAAATGCAGAGAGATCAGAGTGTTTCATCTAGATCTGATTATTTTATTGATAACAGCTAGTGGGTGGCAGGTCCTCAGATAAGGGGCTTAGCCCTGATTCATTTCCCTTGTACAAATCCTTCCTCTCAGCATGGGTCACATTTATTTTAAGTTTTTAATTTATCTTCAGTGTTACAGCAACTAAATGCTTTAATATTTTCCCCCTGCAAGTGCTAAATGTATTAAAAAAATGATGGAGACTAATGGATGGAGGTGCATTTTTACAAATCACAAAACTCCATATGTGTCCAGCTCTAATTAGTTCTTTTATCATTTCAATGACAAATTTTGAATTGTGTGCCAGAGAATTTCATTATAGCCATACATGGATATATCATACCAGCAGGAAAACCCTCATCTATGTAGCCCAGGCTTCACCATAAATCAGGCTAAATTCCCTAGAAAGAGGAATGCAGGAGGACACTGCACCCAGCACTAAAATAGTATCACCCAGGGCTACTTCTGATTGAATGTTTTATCACAGACAATCCTGAGTGGCGGAAAAAAAGAAACTAATTCATTCATCCTGCTCAAGTAAAGAACTGTAACAACCATGTAATTCCTCTGAGAATTTGCCATTTCAGAGCACTTTGATTTGTCATGTTATTCATGTCTTTTCATCCTTCTTTCTTCCTGCACTCGGCTCTACAGTGCGGTGGGTATCGTGTGCTGTAATTCAGCTTTTTATAACCCCCTCGCTCATTCACCTATTGAGTATCTGCCACTGTAGTACCAGGGCCACATGAGTTCATCACTCTGCCTCAGTAAAAGGATACAATAAGTATGTGTCCAGGGCAGCTTTGGAAGGGCATGGATATCCATCAGCAGTGCCTATCTGGGATGAATAGACATGCAACACAAAATACAGTGGGGCCAAAACGGGCAGGAATATACATTACATCCATTTAATCATCCGCGCGTGTTAGGAAGGCAGGCGGGCCTTGCTTTCTCTATTCCTGCCGCCTTCAAAAGCTTTGCGTAGATTGATTATGTACGGAGAAGCAGCGAGCATAGCTGTAAAACACCTGCCAAGAAGAGGAGGCAGTGAGCTTTTTCACTGGTACACAGAAAGCATGCAAGAAGACAGTGACAAAAGAAAGAATGGATGACTGCTTAGCTACCCAGATAAATAGCTCTGAGTATGCAGAGCACTGATGGAAATCTAGCTTCCTAGTGCAGGGACACAAAATTCACCACTCGAAGTCCGAATTTGTTGTCTCACATCTGCCACTTGTGGAATGTTGAGGAGAGACAAGGGGCAACCTTGACACAGTGACAGTTTGCTGATCCTTCAAAGGGACAGTGGAGGCGAAAGTTCATCAGAGAATTGAGGTGAAATGTCAGAGGATATCAGAGTTTTTACAGCTGAGTTAGAGGATCCTGAATTACTATCCTGTAAAAGGAAGGAGGTCATTAGGAAGGGATACCAAAACACGGAAAACTGATAAGGTGTTCACTGGCTTTATAATCTCATCATCATCTCCGAGCATGTATCTGTCTTGATGCCCTAGGCCTTATTTAACCTCTGAGTTAAAATACTCACATCCTTTTTACACCCACATGAAACTGCGCCATTAAGGTCATCCTAGATAAATGTATTCATGAAGTGTGATCTGCATGAATGGAAAAAAAGAGCTGTGAGACAGCGCTGCCACAGACGTCTCCGCAGTGATGATGTGATTGATGATGATTAGAGATCTTGTCTTAAATCGATTTTACAGGACATGTCATCTGCATTTCATTTACAGAGCGAGTGGCTGCTCTCGGTACTAAAATGTAAACATGTCTCTTGTCCTTTATTCAAAGAGTGCTACATGTCAAGGCTCTAACGCCATGGAATATGCGTTGTTACTCAAAGAAAAGCCCCTTGGTTCAACTTAACTCCCTGTCTGAAGTTGGGATTTTGAAGGACTCACACTTAACTAAAGATGAAGAGAGAGACAGCAGAAAGAGAGAAAAAAAAACAAGGCAACAGGAAGAGGAGCAAACAGGGAGCAATTTCGTAACACTTGAAAAGACACTTTCAATAAAGGGGAGCACAGCTCCTTTTATGTTTCTTTTATGAGAGGATGAAGACACAGGCAGCAGTCACTTTTTCCAATATACATGGAAAGGTTGAACTGTGCTTTCATCCAGATTCAATGACACTCACTGCTCATGAATATAGATAAGAAATATGCAAATCAAAAACCAATGAAGTCATTTTTTGTTGTTTTACTTGAATCTCTTACTTGGAAATCTATGCAAATGCTGTATGGAGTGTGTACTTGACCTGTTAAAAGATAAGCATAACATTCAGATTTATCATAGCAACAACTCAAAGTCTGAATGTGCTGATAGTTCCTGCATTACTGAATCTATAATAAATATGTAAGCATATTTTTCTTAACTTCTTTTGAAAACGAACAATACTCGATTTCCTTTCTAGCTTCCTCAGCTAGGGGTCTTTTGACTGGCATGGCAGTGGACTGTCTCTCACCTCTATCTCATCTGGGAAGCCCGGAGGTTAGGTTAGGGAAGACAGGAGGCTGAAGGCAGGGCCGGATGAAAAACGAGGGTGTCACAGCATTGTTGCAAGGTTAGCACACCCGCTAATGGAGCTGTGCTGGGGCAGGGCGCCCTGAGGATCGACCCCGCCGAGGGGGGCATGTACAAGCCCAAGATAAACTACTGTAGGGGGCATGGCACTGCCCGCTAAGCACTCGCACTCGCACTCGCACTCGCACTCACACACACACACACACACACACACACACACACACACACACACACACACAACCACCTCCATGGACTTGAAACACCCTCTCAACATTTATAGCTGACCATCAGATACAATACTGAGAGATGCCCACTGCTCATCATAAAGCATTGTGTTTGACACAGCACTATTCAATGTTTATAAAAAGCTGAGCAACACTGTAACTTAACTCTGTTAGGCCAGTGTTAGAATAGAGTCACTTCATTGTCTCGACTAACTTCACTTTGTACTTCGCCGTTTACAAGTAATGACATCAATTGGCAAATTTTCTTGACAGTGGGAACATTGAATATTTATTGATTCCATTCAGTGATAACTGCTTTCCAACCTAAACCAATCCCTTCCCACAAAAGGTAAACCTCTCACGTAAAGGGGGAAAGCAAATTGAATGAGCAGATCCTGAGCGTGAGTGTGAAGGGACCACTCAGTGGTTCATGTTTCAGGATTATCTGCCAAGCCATGCTGCTGCCCAGGCTGTTCATGTAGACTACATGGAAACATTTTGTCTTCTGTCGTTTCAGGAGCATAGATGGTTTTAACACAGCCAGGTAAATCCCAATTATCCCAAGAGCTCGGAGGGCACTGCAGACAGCCGATAGAAAAATGAGTGAAAGTAAGGAATGAGACATATGGCTGACATGCTCCTGCTGTGCGGGGTTGCACTACTGAGCGGTCAAGGGTGGGGAGTTTCAGACAGAGGGGACATGAAGAATGACATGCCCTGGAAGATCTCTCGCTCACATGGGACTCAGATTCGACAAAGAAGGCTCTGTTTAACAGAGTGGCAGCCATATTAATGACCAGTTTATCACTGTTTGTCAGGGGGAGAGAAAAAAAAAGAAAGGATTGGAAGGAGGAAAACGTTTCCCAGCAGGCCTTTAAGGAGACTGACTTCCTGCCAGGAGAGGAAAGGAATGCTGACATCTTCCTGTTGGCTGCTCACAGGCACTTTTGATTGGTCAAGAGGGGATACAGACGGGTCAGTGAGCCATGCTTTGATTGGACAGAAGGAATGTGGGGAGGTCAGTGTGGAGTCCAGTCAATGTCAGGTCTAGGTTGAGGGTTTAAATGAGAAAGACTCTCCAATGGAGTGAGGGAAGGAAGAAGGGGGGCTCGTAAGAAAAACGCTTAATGGTGTAAAGGACAAAAACTGTGTGCAGACTCTACACTGACGGACACATTGTGTAAAATACTAAATGATGATTCTTCTATTTTGGGTTACATATTTTATTTTTCAATGTGCAAACCAAAAGATCCACTTACAGTAAAGCTTTATCAAGAAATCACCAGCCTATACATATAGATTTTTTTTTCTTTTGATCACTGCACAAATTTGAGAATCTGAGGCAGAGTCTGAAAAAAAAAAAAAAAACATCTTCAGGTTTTGTGGACCTCACTCTTCAGCTGTAAGATCAGTGCTGCTAATCAAAGCAAAGTTGTGTGAACTGTATCTGATAGTGTCTCAAAAAAGGAGTGGGTGTGTGTATATGTGCATGTGCCTGTGTGCAATCTTTCTGTTTCTGTGTCTGACAGTGTGAGTCAGGAGGTGAAACGGGCTAGTTATAGGCTGGATTGAGCCCGCCTAGAATCCAGCAGAGACAGGCCTGTCCAACAAGCCTCACCAAAGCCTACGTCGCTGATCTAACAAAGCCCCTCTTATTCGGGGCGGCAGACAGAGGCCCACAGGGAGAAAACCTCAAAGACTTTAACAACACCTCAAACCCCAGCCTCCATGACGGCTTGTTTCTTTCATTATTGAGCTCAAACGGGGGCTCTGTGGGTGCCAGTGTGGGCATGCCCGTATTAAAGAGAAAATAAGCCTCTGCCCACACATTATCGCTCACATGGCACCGACACCCACAGGCATTATTGCGTGGAATTTTCCAGTACCAGCATCTCATCACCCAGCGTAATATGTTTCCACGTGTGGTGGCAATTAAAGTGCTCAAACACAGAAGTGGTAACAGAAGCCACACTGGCTCCTGTGTGCAGCGGCCACCATGTCTCTCCAGGCCGTGAAAGCAACAGTGCAGGGCAGATATCTTACATGAAGAGGTGCATTTCCTATTAACACTTGCTACATATAGTTTAGCAATGTAGAAACACTGATGGATGTGGTTTTTCTATGCACGCACATAATCACACACAATCACATGAACTGACTGCAGATAAGAAATATGATATTTTATGCTATAAAGTATTCTTATACATACTTCTGCTGGAAATTTAAAATAGTCATTGCAGTCACAGTATATATTCTGAATCCACATGTGCATGTCTGCTCCAACTGGCCTCACTGCCATTACATCTTGACTGTAGTTCAGGATCATCAATACTCAAGAATAAGCTCCAGTAAGGAAACCAGTGTTTTTCCATTCATCCTCTACATCTGATTTTCTTCTCTCTGCCTCTCACAGTTACTTTATGATTAACAGTTTCATTATCCCTCACATGAAACACATGTATATCTTAAAAATGATCCTGTATCTTCTTATTCCTTATATTAAGTAGTATAATAGACAAAAAAAAAAAAAACACAAACAAATATATACATGCACACACACACGCACACATGCATATACAAACAGCGCACACAAAGGTTTTCCAGCAACCTCTACTGAGATTGCATAAGAAAAACACCCACGGACCCGCAACAGGACACATTCAACTTCCGCTTTCTTCAAAGCGTCGCAATTCCGATAATCTTTCCACCCACCTGATACCTCATGAGCAATGAGCCTTACCAATACTGAAAATGGACAGCAATCTATCATCAGCAAACAGATGCTGACGGCATTGCACTCCTACTGCTCTCTGAAAGTGCAGGTTCAGTCACTCTGCACTACACCCGTGAAACTCTGACCCCTTCATACACTGATGGCATTGTGGTGTTTAATCATAGTGAGAGACATTAAATGAACTGAGGTTACATGGAGCAGTATAATATAATAATTGTGCAGAGGCCTGAGGAGAGTCTCATCAATAAGTTTACAACAGGCCAGAGAGAGAGGGTAAGAGAGGTAAAAGTACAATGAGCTGAAGCTGGCAAGAGGCTATCTGGTGTTATGGTTTTGAGGGACAGTGGGAAAGTGCTTTGGGGACAGTGGGGTTAATAGTCCAGGGAAGACGGGCCTGGCACCAGCATGTTATAATAATACACTTGGCAGCTAGAATGGTGTCAACCCCTTAATTCCCCCCGGGAGAGAAGGACACAGCCTAATCTGTATTCAGTCCTGACATTGTCCACATCTGATATGGAACATTAGCCCCTAACTCTCTCTGTAGACTAGTGTCCTTCGGTTTATATTACTTTATGTTAATAGAGAGAGAAAACTCCATGTGCTGTCGTTTGTCATTGTTAGCAGGGGTGCTCCCTGAGCCTGTTTGAAATGCATTTGTTTAGAAGAGAAAAGGGGGAAGGTAAACCTCACTGCTCAGGGAACCTCGTCGTTTCTCCATCTCTATTGATCTTTGATCCAACCGTAGACCTTCCGTGCCGCCCTTCCTCTCCTTGTCCTATGTTCTGCACTCTTAGTTTACTCTTTTCCATTCCTCTGCTGTAAAAACTGTTATGGTTCAGCTGGTGAGGGAAAATAAACCATCCTCCTATACCTTCAAGCTGCCTTTAATGGCAATTTCTGTATGTTTTCCAATGCCAGGGTAGTTTAAAGGTGCTATATGTAAGATTGACCCTGGCTGTTCTTCTTGTAGTACAACTTTGTACCTCAAGAGGAGATAGTGAGTCACTGAAGCGTCCAGTCTGCCTAAGTGTAAATGACCCCAATACAGTGTGTTTCATGTGTGTTTGCATTTTGTAAATATAATTGTTTTATTGCTTTTATTGTATTTACCATGAATACGGAAGTGTTTTATTTTGAAAAGACACTAGACACATGTAATGTGCATAAATTGACAGTAAGTTTCACTGGCAATGGCGCACAGACCTTCTTCTCTCACATAAATGTTACACGACTGTCCCCTTTCGGTAAGTAATCATGGCACTATCCACTTGCCATAGAACAAATCAGTTTATCAGATCTCATGAAAATTACGACAGCTTTTAGCCTGACTCAGTATCTCCACCATGAATGTGGTTGGTATGACGATTGACAGGCAGCGCTACTTTTTCATCCTCTCATGTTAGACTGAGGGCAGACTGGATGCTACGGTGACTCACTATCGCCTTTTGAAGTACAAAGTTTTATTACGAGAGGATGGGCTGGGGCTATTCTCACGTATGACACCTTTAATCTTGTCCAGGGAATTTTTACTTCTCTCTACAGTATATAGCAACTGAACGTTATTCCACTGTCCAGCCTTATTATCTAGAATATGACACTGTGTTGAGAATCAATTAGGAAAATGAAGCAATCAATTGGAAAATAAGGTAACTGTGACTGTAAAATAAAAAAAAAGTCCAAAAGAAGAGCTCCCACACTCCTCATAGTTCTTGAAGAATATTTTTTATGAATCCTAACTACTTTACAAGGATAATTATTTACAATAGAAATGAAAAGCATACCAACATGAATAAATCTGTTCTAAGTAGTTGCTCAACAAGAGATGAGCCATTGTTACATTTCTGCTTAACATAGCATGTATCATCTTATTTGAATAAAATAAAATGAGGGAACGTCTGGTGGAGCTGGCGGAGGGAATATTGTTTAAATCTGATGATATTCTCTGACTTCTGTTGGAATTAATTCAGCTAATTGTCTTCAGCCCAATTAGAGTCTATTCCCCTCTGCAGTCTGGTGAAACAGTGCCAGGCTAATTGGATTAAATCTTTATCATTTCCTGGGAAACACAGAGAGAAGGGGGAATATGAAGCAACAGTACTGCCTTTTTTAATTAAATTTAAGCTAATGACTGTGCTTTTATTAACATCCAACTTTTTCATGCTTCCATGCTGTAAATAGGGCTGAAAATCGGGAAGCAGAAGCTTTAACATGACCAATTTATTGACTATGAAACCCTCTTTGCAACGATACCTGCACTGTAAACCGTAGCAAAGAACGCCTACAGGTTCTTTCTCTTCTGTTTTCTTCACCGCACTCGTCATCGAAAGACACTAACAGGGCGAGAGAGAGTCTTATTGTAAACCTATGAGTGCACAGTACAGTAAAAAGCATGTCCCTACATACCCACCAGCCCTGCTCATCCTCTTAAATGCCAATAATAATTAATGGTATTACAGGAAGGATACTTCTGAGCCTCTTAAACTCTGCTTTATTAGTGGCCTTTAGATAGGCCAGGTGGGGCTGGATGTGTATAGAAAGCAGACTTTGCCAATCCTTATTGAAGCACAACAAGGGGCTGATGATAGAAAAAAACAACAACAATAATTAACAGAAAGAATTCATCAGTGTGTTTTAGAGTAAACCCACACACTTTTCACATGACTTCTTATTATGTCACCTATCTACAGTCTCATCAAACCCACTGCAGTGAACTTTGTGTTTTTACTATCCCCCATCACAGTGAGTGGTCACTGCCACTTGCTACCAGCTCAGACTATAAAAGAGGATTGTAAAAGGGCCATTCACGTTCATGATGATTATATGTTTTCTCTCAAAGTGTCCAGGCAATCACAGCCAGCGATAAATCCCTCCTTGAGGATAAACTACTTATTCAGAATTAAGAGCTCATCAGAGAAAAAAAAAAGCATCTTGTGGATTGTTGGTGTCAGTGAAGAAGTGGAAAGGATGCACACAAAGAGAGAGAGAGAGAGAAAGGAGGCATTACTTTGATGATCTAAGACAGAAAAAAATGACAAAAGCAGGATTTCTTAGAACTCAGTGAAAGTGATCCAACCAGACCCTAGCTGTTATTTTCATCTCTACATGTGATATACTCTGGTAGTACTTATTGGCCACTTTTCAGCTCTCCACAAAAGTCCAGTAATGGATTTAGGTGAATATACTATACTAGAGTTATATGCACTCTTGTACTGTCAATATGTACAGTACAGTGCATGCATCCACTTAACCTCAGTACATAACAACCATATGTGCAACAATCCCCTGACCACTCAGCTTCTTTGCTTCAGATTGAAGAGCCACTGTATTGATTCAGAGAAACCCAGCCATCACCCCCCCCTCCCCTCACCCCCCATCTTTTAAAGAAGCCAAGTCGTGTGTCCAGCACTGCTCTGCTCTGAGAATCGTTTCCTTATAGTCTCAGTGGGAGAGACGGAGGAGAGCATCTGGAAAAACAAACAGGAAACCCAGTGAGAGGAAAGCTTGGATGATATATAGCCAGTAGGGAATACTGCAGCTCACTGCCATGAGAGTGGATTGGACTAGAGGGCAATAGGTAGCATGAGGGGAATGGTCCGCTTTATGCTGCATGCCTCATGAAAATATAATGAACAGGAGCCAACGACCCAACAGCCGATGTACAGACATCCACACGAGCAGATGTATGTTTGTGTGGCTGCACTCACAAACATGCAACACAGAGAAATACATGTGTGCACATACTGCTACATACTATTTCAAATACAGCATTTTACTTATTTTTTGACATTGTCTTTTGGTATTTTTATATTTTTATTTTTTGTATGGTAATGCGTAAGTTTTTTATAAAATGTCATCTTTTAGATGGCATGCCTATATTGTCGAAAATATTTTTTCAAGATGACAATAAATCGATCAAGCAGAAAAAAAAAGCAAAATCACATTTTACTTCTGGATAAAAAAATAAACATTTTGTGTGTTTTCCAACTGATTCCTCTTCTCCTTAAAGTTACTACAAGGAACTTTTAACTGGTTATGAAACAGTCTCATGATGCCTCTGATTCCTCTATATGACCTACATAAACAAACGAGACCATCTGCGAGAAGATGCCTCCGGTTGCAGATTCCCCATGAAATCAGACGAAGCGATTTACGGCACGCAGACCGGAAGAGCCTATGTTTAAATTACATGTAACATTGTAGCATGAGGGCGTACAAAGACGTTACGAGGTCGAAGGGAGGACATTCTTTGTTTGATAACGTTAAAATTAGATTGTTTTTGGCATCCCAACTCATTTTAAAAAAGACGAGAAAAAGAGAGAGAACGTGAGTGAGCTGAGAGCACGAGCGAGAGAGAGAGAGAGCAGCAGTGATTGAGCAACCTAGAGAGTGAATGAAGAGAGGGAACGGAGGAATAATAATTTGTTAATTTGTTGTTTTTCGTCATTATTTTCTGATGGTTTCACAGCAGTTACATCTAAAGTACAAATTTCATTCCAATTTCAAATCCACATTGCTGGATTCGATGTGAATGCGGCCTTACATATAAACCAAATGTATGAACGGTACCAAAACAAAGTTTACTTTGCCTCATCATCGTCATATTATAATTATTAATCTTACATATGCCATCAAATAGATGCACTACATCATTGCTATGCATCTAGTAAACAGTTGTGTTAAAAAAGAAAAATAGTATGAAAAATAAGTAGCATCTTTCTTTCACTCTCTTATAAAGCAATTGCACAAGCTAGCCAGGATTTTTACGACATAAGGCATTGGTGCTCATGGGAAATGCAGTCTTCATTCTGGAAAAAACTACTGTTTTTTACCACAGGGGCCGCTAAAATCAGCACAAAATGAAAGGTCTTGTAGTAACTTTAAAAGCCTGAAAATGAAGGAAAACACTGGTTTATTATAGATACATAAATAACAGCAAATAATTAAAACCTTTTGAATCTTTTGTGTTTTAACACACATATACATGCGTGAGAAGAACATGTCTGCTCACACCAAGCTTCATCACAACTTGAGTTACCTGGAATGATTACATGTTGAGCTTTGCCTTTTTAAGAGACTTAGTGAGAACAGATGGTAAAACCTAAGAGACAGACATGAAGGGAAAAGCAATGCTTTAGTCACTTAGCTCAGGAGCAAAGGACAGTCATGTCTGATGATGTAATTTTAGTGGGACATGAAATATCTAAACCATGTTATTTCATGCCTGTCTACACACACACTTCACTACAGCGAAGTCCCATGTTGACATTCCGAATAGGATTTCAAGGATCTGTTTTGCTGCTTCGAAAATGCTTCACACACACACACACACACACACACATATATATATATATATATATATATATATATATATATATATATATATATATATATATATATATATATACACACACACACATATACATACATACATACATATATATACATATATATATATATATATATATACACATATATACACACATATATATATATATATATATGTGTGTGTGTATGTATTGAAAAGGACTGCTTGAAAATGGATGTCTGAATCTGAGTGGGCAAATGACATTGCACAGTGCATGGAGCAGAGTGAAAGCGATCAATGCAGATCATAAATAGAATACAATAAAGTAATCCATTGCCATTACCAGCAAATGGGCATTGTATTGGAGGCCTTTGCAGACTGAGACATGCATTACTCCAGTTTACCAAACAACTTGGATGAATGCATGAAGAAAAATGGCCATATAATGTGTCACCAATGTGTGGGACAAAACAAGATGCAGATCCATTCTCTTGGCACTTCTCTTATTTAAATTTAAAAAATACACACATTCAAACAATCATGTGGATTCACACTGCAACTGTGAAACACAATCACTCACACACACGCGTGCACGCACACACACACACACAACTTTATACAACTCATCAGGCAGCCCTGACACGCAATCCCCCAGCATGTGTCTGTGAAACCAGAGTCCTTCTCTGTCACACTCCCAACATCTGGATCTGTTAAGGAAATTAACAGCCTGGCTATTCCACTGTCATTTAACCTGCAAGCAACGGAGCCATGTGTTTTCTTGGATACTCATAGGCCTGCTTGGAAAAGTGCGTCCCTGTCATAAATCACCCGACTCCTTAAATTGAGTAGCAGTGTCTGGTTAAAAATTTCCTCACAAAAGTTTACGTTCATGCACGACAACAGTGTTTAAAATGTGAAAGATGAAGATACTTGTCAGCTGAAATAGAATTCAAATATTTAATAAGATTTCAAAGTGGAAAAGATTTGATTCTAATGCTTGAGGCATTTTTCATTCAGTTAGTGTGTTTCAGGGGTAGTTTTGGGCTACATAGCACAGTATGGCCAGTATTTTTAGTGCATTATACATTTGTTTTCCTTGCTTGCTTGCTTCATATAGAAGCTCAACGTGTAGAAATTCATATTCAATCCAAAAAGAAAATTATCTTGTTACCTGACAGTGTGTACTTCTATGGGGGGGGGGGGGGGGGGGGGGGGTGTAGTTGTCCACTGATTTAAGCTCTTAGAACTCTGTCCTTGGACACCTATTAAATAATTCAACAAAACAAGGAGAGGAGTAGGTAATAGAGCTGGGGCCTAATGTAACTCAATCAGAGCTGGCTCTCCGACATTCCCACACTTGCCCCCCAGAACTCACACAATGGATATGCCTGCCACTCTCTGAGGTCAAAGGCTGTTTGTTGACCACAAACCACATAAAATTGGTTGCTCTGTAGCCATGGCCAGCAGAAGACCACAGGGTGGTCAGCACATGAATCGGAGTCACTTTGCAATCATGTTACACTCATACGCGACCACCCACACATATCAACAAAATGAATACACAGTACTTGAACACAAACCCACTTCTATGTTTGACTGAGGTTATGTGAGAAAAAAAAGAAATTGTCTTTCAGCGCTCACATATAACAAAGCAATGTGACATGAACAGTAATTTTCCCTTGACATAATAGAAAGTTCAAACACAGACCATAACCGCAACGTTCTTGTCAGTTTCCTCTGACAGCTTTTAGAACATGTGAGTCTGACACATTATCAAGGTTATAGGTGACTTTTTTTTTCATTTTTGCACAACTTGTTGCTTATGTCTTCCTGTAGGGTAAATGTCTTTAGTCATCACAAACAGACTCACCAGATAAATACACCAAAAGTGAACAATACGTAAAACACGAACCCTGACATGATACAACAAAGCTAGCAGCACCTACACTGTGAATCACTCTCATCACACCTATGAGATAAAACAGATGACTTGTCAGTGCATTTCAAAATGACCCATATCAGCACTTCATTAACCTGGCTACCTAAAACCGATGTTCACTGTTCATCAATGATAGTAAGCAAACTCTAGTCTCCAGTGTTGAAGTCTGACAGTGTGTACTGTTAAATTTTGTGCAATCACTTTTCATGGAGAGGAATCTGCAAGAATCTCACTGTAATCTGCAAGAGGTCGCTTGTTGCTTGAAAAATGTAAATATGGGTTGTTTTTACAATTTGAACAAATAACCATACTGTCATTTTCTGGTAGAAGTCTCATGTTGGTTTTTTTGAGTTTAGTTCAATCATGATAATATAGGCGGAGCATGTAAGTTACAAATTGTGCTGTATTAACAATGATAAAAAAACTCTTCATTATAAAGAAAAAGTCTCCCATTCTATGCACCATGGCAGCAACAGTAGAGAAATAAGGTGCAACAAAGTGTGCTTTGTTACAGCTTTGGAACAGTGTTTTAAACAGGAATTACAATGTTCCCCAGCTGTTTGTTTAATAGTAGTACACTAAGGGAATGAAATACGATGTAGTGGATTTCAAGCTATCCAAACATGTCTTTGGTAAATATATTGAGAGAAAAAAAATGATTGAAGGGGAGAGCAAGAGTATCAGTGAGAGAGAGAGAGAGAGAGAGAGAGAGACCCGGAGCTAGTCCCAGAAACAGACCGCGATCAATTAGTCTAGCTCTACAATAGCCGGAAATCTCATATTGGGGTCATGCATTCCTTATCAGCAAGTGAATTTTCACATGCCAGATAATGCTCTGATGATTAATGGAGTTGAATGAATAATGGTGTAGAAGAAGAGTGTTATTTTTACCCTGTGGCAGCTAGTAGCACACACAGTTAACCTAAAAAGTGAAGATCACACTTGAGGGCACTTTCTCAAGTCCTCCCACACATGTTGAAAGATAAAAAGGACTTTTCGGTACAATTAATCTATTTTGCTATAGATTTAAATAGAAATAATCTTGCAATGTGACTGAGCCAAATGCAGTGAATTTTAAAGAAACTCTGCTCAGCAGCAGTGAATGTGCATGGCATGTAACCGTTATATACTGAGTAATGTTTAAAAAGTTACTTGCACACAAAAGTGTATGTATAATGCACCTCAGTCATGCAATAGTCCCTCCTTGAGATCTTTATAACTGTCATGAGCAGGGAGCTACAGAAGCAGCTATTGCTGATCCTTCATCTGCTCATTTATTGTCTGGCAGTGCAACACTGCTTCGTGGGACAGAGGTGATAGTGATGGCAAATATTCTTCCCCATCCTCCTCTCCAAGCAGGTGTTGTGTGGGTAAACTGGCACTGGTGGACATGCCACTCTAATTTCATTGACAGGTTTATGACCTTTTATGTGTCCCAGCTGCCATGTTTATGACGGGCTGACTGTGCGTTCATGTTCAACAACATTAAACATGCATAAGCTAGACACTGTGGCCTGCCACACGGAACAGAATGCTCTCTCCAAGAGCCCTGAACATCTAACACGTCTTTGGGGGAACATGGATTCAATAGGAGCCATAAAACCAAGCAGAAATTGAAATACAGAATGACACATGGAGAGATGAGAACTCATGGGATTAAAATAATGGATGTAAAAACTACAAATCTAAGTCATCATGGAGTCTAATTTTATAGGGCTGTTTGGCTCAAAAATGCTATTGTACATCCAATTAATCTTCCCTCTCTGCCCAGCCAGACAAGGTCAGAGGAGGCAAGGTAGTTGGACCTGCAGCACTGGGAGCGTCAATCCCACAGACCCAACAGCGTGCTGGGAAGTTCTCCCAAAAAATAGGAGCCTGTTCTTGTTCCTGGAGTACAGTAGAATAGCCCTCAGAAAGAGGAGCAAAAGGGGAAGGGGGAAGGAGAGGACACAGTCAATGATTTATGGACCATTGTTGTTTGGAGGGTATTTGGCAAGAGTCACTGTTATTATCGAGCATGTAGGGCTCGGTCCTCAATAGGGCTTTTTGACCCTTCTAGTCTTAAATCTTTTAACTTTCAATACTAAGAACAAGATAAGTGTAACAAAGTTTACATTATGATGAGAAAGAAACCCTCCTGAACAGTCTAATTTGTTGTCATATAATGCTAAAACTGTAATGAATTCAGCATTGTGCATTGTGATCAAACTAAAAAAGAAAAAATAGTGGCTTACATTAAGAAAAAAGTGCAACCTTAATTCGTCTTTGAATTTCCAGGGCTCTATCTGGCAAACAGAGCATTACAAGCCCTGATACTGAGCCATTTTACTTGTGGAAACTGTTACATTTGGGTAGCAGCCCTTTCATATTGTCCAGCTCACCAAGCTGATATGATAGTATCAGTAGAATAGTATGGTATGAGTATGTTGAGAAAGATATACTGAGAAAACAGAGCGGAGACAGTAAAAGGCAGAGAAAAACACAAGAGAAGAAACCAGGATAAACAAACAAAAGAAAGGGTTAAATCTCCCCTGTGATTTGTCAGTGATATGCCATAAAGCCAGTGACTGAGGCATCAGTATCGCGGGCCATAACAAAACATGTCAGGATCATTATCAGGCTAAAGATATGATTAGAGCCACATCATGCCGTGCCCTGCACTCTTCTCTCATGAGGAATATATTCTTCTCTGCTCCCCTTGTTTTCTCTGTCTTTTAAGTGGCGATTATAATTTGGTCGTCTGGAGGGGTGCCAGGAAATAAACAGTTTAGTGTCATAGCCATGCCTGAGCAAGCACGCCGTGGCCCAGGCCCTGTCTAGGGACAGGTGCCAGCACAATGCTCCATTTAACACCGCAACCACGCAAGCTCTGTGTACTTTACCTAAACTGCCACGGTGGAGACGTCATTCTTAGTTTTTGAAGAATGTGTTTTTTTGTAAACTAGCGTGGTCGCAGCATGGGTAATTAAGACTCCTCTCACTTACATTCATACTGCATGCACATTAACTGCTCTATTGGACAAAGTGCATAAGCCGTTTTCAACGCACATGCACTGATCTGAATGTGCCAATTGTAAATGAGGAGGAACAGCAGGAAGGTAGAAGCAAAACTTACATTTACTATATATAGGCCTCTGAAGGGTTTTAGACTTTGCACTTTTAAAAGCAAACACACAGGTAACAGAGCTGATGGAAGAGTGTTGAGATATGAAGCTGTTAGCTTTTTTATTTGAGATGTATGAAGGCCTGGAGTCTCGGGATCCCCAGAGAAGGGTCACAGCAAATGAAAGTAGCAGCTCCACCAGATTAATACTATTTTGTTTCAGTGTGGGCAGAGTGTCTTTAAAAAGAGAATCCTGTATATTTTGTGTCTCTTTTCCTCAGTTGAATTCCTTGCTATAGTCATAACTGGTTGCTTGACAAAAACAATACACAGAAAATAATGAAAAGAATACTCTGATCAATCATCTAATGTGTTGAGCAGTTATTCTAAATCATGATCTGTTCACAAAAGAGAAATGGAGCCAAAGTGCAAATTTATTGAAGGCTGTGTTCCACAAATCACCCAAGGGTACAGAAAATCAATGTTTTCATACAGAATGCCTCTTTTCATATAATTGTGAGAATTGTAATGTGTTTTTGTGCTGCTGCTGACACAGAATATGCTGTAATTCTTATTTTAAATTTTTGTTTACTCCTTAATTATATAGCATCACACGTCTTTAACTGGAGTAGCAAACAAAATAGCGGCAGCATGGTGTTGTGACGAGGAAAATTAATCCAAATGTAGTGGAACATGTTGCATTTTAATAAGCACACAGTCATAAACAGTGGCAAGAAATTTTATGATTAAATTTCATCTGCTTAATCGCTGTAGCCATGGTATTCATAACTCAACTACATCAGGACAGCTGGGATGCTGTTCAACTCTGTTTAGACGAAGGGATGGAGGACTAAACACCATTTAGTGAAAAAGGAGTCATTGTCTTGTATCTTATTATAAACAGGTATTCTCATGTATCATAGTTAATAGTAAGAGGAACGAGTTGCAGGAAATAGAGAGTCTTGTATGAAAGAGGGGACATGCAAAGGAGACCGTCCTTAGAGCAGAAGAAAAGAGGTGGAGCAGGAGGTGGAGAGATGCTTTAAGCTGATTTATATCAACTGGTAATAAACTGGGCATCTCCCCCCCTGCCTGTTTAATATGCGAATATGCAGAGCATCCCACTCCTGACAGCTCCCCATTAATAAAAGCATGGCTGGGAGCGCAGGTAGCCATAGCTCATCTATATGAAAATACATGATGATGGTTTTACACAGAGTCATCTTTTAGAATGGAGCCCATGTGCCAGAGCAGGGATGATACTGAGAAGTACACACAGTCATAACTCTACATCTGTCTGTAGTTCATTTCTGGGATTCTGTCTAACCGGCAGTGCATGTGAATGGAATCGAATCACAATGCGGCTCATGCATGACAGCGGTGTGTGTGTATGCGTGTGTGTGTGGGGTGAAATTCTTTCAGAAGATTGTACATCAGTTTCATACTCAACAAAACTGTCTGCCAAGATGGCACCAGACCATATGGTGCACTGCCATTTAACCCTACTAATTAATGAAACCATTCTCTTTATGCTCTAATGATGGATGTCTTTGTTAGACACTTTTCATTCTCAATGGGCCAAAAGTTTGGACAGTTTGACCAATCAATTTAAATTTTACACTGCCCTAAAGAATATGGGACATTTATATACTGCAAGGATACAGTCACAAAAATGTAAGAACATTTGCTTCTCACAGGTCACCTTGTCATTTTACAGTATTCGAGACGAGGATTGGAATAATTCATAAAAATGTATAGACTGTTCTGGTGAGCATTTTCTTTTCTTCCTCCCCCTTGGTAACAAGATCCATAGATATCAGACAAAGATGCATTTCCACAAGCCCAATATTCTTATAACTCACATGTATATTACTTTGTCCCAGCAGACGCCCCCATAAGGAGAAGAGAACAAGGGGGGAAAAAAAAGAGGGAAACACAAGGAGGCTGTGGGCTTGGTATGTCCAGCCCCTGGAGGCCCTGGTAATACCCACTCTTAGTCCATGTATTTTACATGAACAATCCTCAGAGGGCACAAAGAATAGGAATCTTACACTATTTAAATACAGGATTTGGGACATCAAAGCCAGGCTGATATTGGAATAACAGAAATAATTAGGGATATGGAAGTTGCAGAAATAGCCACATTTCCATAAGATGATAATTAGTCCCAGGGCTAGCTGGGTCAGGAGAAAGCCTGTTTGTTGAGGCTTTGTATTAGCAGGAGGACTACAGCTGGCTTTCCAGGTAATTAAAGGAGAATGGAATATTACAGCTGAAAATACTGATTGGAAATCGGGCTTCATTTCATTTCATTTGAGTGCTACTCCTTGCATACAGAATTGAAAATCTAAAAGTTTGTTTTTCTCATAAACAAAGGATTAAAGCCGAATGTACGCCGACCTCAGTTAAGTGGGTTAACACTTTCATTATAGGTGTTTTTTCAGTTAGGCAGGTGGAAAATATGATCAGTGTGTTTAAAACAGTATTTCACAATAGAAAAGCTCATAGGCCATTCTTTTGATCATGCTTAGTGACTTCAAAGTCTTGCAAAACATGCATGCTAAATGATTACGTGACTATGTGAATCACTTGCAAGATGAACAAAACCGAAACCTCAATTAACCTAAATCTCGAATCGGATGAGAGCAGGCCACAGGTCTTCCACCGCACTTCTCTCTGTGTGTGTAGTCATTTGCTTTGTCTTGTTCTATTTTCACGTATGGGTAAAATGGTTGTGGCGGGGGGGGAGTAAAATCATTTTATTTTCTCCTGCTGAGAGGGATGTTAAGAGGGGCCAGAGAGTCTGTCTCCTTATCTAATAACCCTGTCACAAGCTTGCCAACACAGGAGAATCCTGGCAATGAGCAGGGAGGGAGTCACCGAGCCATTTAGAATCCAAGCTTGGCTCAGTGAGTGAAATCCACACTGCTACTGGAAGCGTGATGCTGGTAGCTCCCTCAGCTTCCTCAGAGGAAGCAGATCTGATGCATCTGGCAGCATCTGGCAGGTGTTTGTATTTCTTTTGATATTCAGTTGCTAAGCATAATTTAAGTCACAGTGCTGTGCTCTAATACACAGACAGTACATGCCATGAAATCTGATTCATTTACACACATTAAAATCTCTCTCCAGGGACTTACTCCAGCATCAAATACAATCTAAAAGGAAGTTTAGTTGAAGGAGGAATTGTTTGTCTATTTCTGCAGTGTGAGTCCTTTGCACAGATTATATCACACAAACGATTAAGATATGTTGAATTCACAATCCTCCATTTGGTCATGTCGGATAATAAAATGTAAATGAATGTGGCAAAGTACATTAATCATGAACAATGATGTACTGTCTGAAAAGCTAAAAACTTTAAACAATCCAACGATGCTCAACGAGTAGATTCAGAACATGATAAGATAACCAGTTTTTTTTTCAGTTTGTCCTTTTCTCACATTTTCCATTTGTGTAAATCAAATGTTGAAGCATCTAAGCATTTTTTTTCTTAACTTTATTGTAAAGAAAAGACCTCACAGAGTAGTTGACAGAATGATTGGTGAATGAAACATACTTATTGTATTGTCAGCTCTCTGGATGGCCCCAGCAGCCTGGGAGACAGTGTCCCCTGGTGTCTATAGTGTTTCATCTATACTGGATCTCAAGCCTTAACACCATTAATCTGCTTCTTCAAACCCATCTCATATTACTCACAAGTCATTTTCATCCCAGTGGCTGCCAGTCAATCATTAACTAAGTTTTATAAAGGCTCCTGTCATAATGTTCTACACTAATGTTGAATGGCGCCCGTGTCTTCAATACAAACATCATGGAGCAATTAGACTTTTTTTGGTCAGTGTTGTATTGGAACAGAAATTATTGGACCTCCTTGTTGGCAAGCGAGAGTACTTTCGGCACCAAAAACTATTATGGCAATGAGGAGAGGTAATAAACATCCATCACAAGTGTGGGCAAAGAGGGTGCTCACTCCCTTATCTCCATACTTCATTCATTACACCAGCTTTATTTTAAACAATGAGGCATGACAGAGATGCAAGGGATGACTTGAGGAGAGCAGAGTAGCAGCTTCTTAAAAGAAGAATATCCAAGACGTATGGTTCAAAAGAATTGTTTGATCAAAGTGTATCTTTGGTTTTTTCCAAGCGAAAATTTCTCCCACAGTTCCTACTTTTACGTCCCTCCATCTCGTCACAGCACACCTGTTGCCTAACAGAGGTCTGGATCACAGATCCCCAGCAGCCCTCTGGGCATTCTGGCCCTTTGTGGCCCGAGGAGCAGGCCAAGCCCTGGACATAATGAACTGCTGACTAAACACAATCTTTGTTGCAGGGTGGGTGCATGTGACATCACGTCATCCCCTGTGGCTGTGTGGGATCTAGGGCAGGCTCAAGCTCTTTGTGTGTTCAGAGCCAGAGCACCCTGTGCACGCGTCCTGGATCATCCTGCCATGTCACCTCTATTGTCCACAGGTCTGGACACACTACTCTGGCATTCTCTCACTATGAGGTAGTGTGGGAGAAACGTTTTCTGCTTTTCATGGTCCAGAGTCGAGTCAAACAGAAGGTGCATGCTAAAGAGAAGGCCTAATGGTTACTTGGAGTTGAGTTGTTTCATTTCTAACAACCACATAAGTATTTGGGTTATTTAAACATTACATTACTTTCATCCAGCAGCCCCTTTTTGTCCAATGAGATGAAATGATCTGATCCTTTTCCTTTCAACAAATACCTACAACTCAATATAGCCAGCCCCATCTTTTGAGGTTTCTTGGGCTTTGGTTAATCTAAAAGCTGAAGGGATGAGGCCATATAGTCTGATTTTGTGGTTACCCTGGACTTTACAGAGTATTATGTGTGCTAATCTTTCAGACCAATTTACTGCCCATGGGCTCACTTCTGCCATCTTCTTCCACTCTGTCAGTCCTCCTCCTGTCATATCCTTTTTGCTTGATCTCAGTATTGCTGCACTTTCCATTCCAAAAAATGAAAAGACATTAACCCTCATATTAGATCTTTGTGAATAACATTGAGTTCATTCAATGACGCAGAATATGGAGACCACAGTCAGCGTGCCCTATTAGTGGTGGGCAGGAATGTAATAAGTGGGACCATAACGTCTGACGCAGGTTCCTCCTGATGCAACCCTTAGCTCTCCAGACGCAACAGCACCTAGATAGATCTACAGAGAAAAGAAAAACGGCCACATCCCTTGCAGTCAGACGTATTTGCGACACTCACACATTTTCCTGAATCTGTTATTTCCATAATCCAGCGGGTGCCATTGCGTAGGGTTAACAGATGAGCCTGAGTGTGTGAGATGGCAGGGCTTTGTAGCCCCTAACGAACAGTGTGCGGTCTGATGAATGACATTTGGGCTGCAACCACGTCACTTCTTCCATTAGTGAAGCTTGTCCCAACTCTGCCGTATTGAACCATGGCTTTCAGCTATTAGCCTGATGCATGACACAGTCAATTCCAGTTACGCTTTAATAAGTGAATATTTATCTTAGCTGGCTCTCAAAGAAAAAAAGGACAGGCGAGAAAAAATGAGGACAGAAGTACCAGAATTGTTCTTATCGCCATGTGTGCGTATGCGTGTGTGTACCTCTGTTTTTGGTGTTGTGTATTTGTTTCTTTTCATCTTTGTCAGTGAGTGCCTTCAGGCTGGATTTAGGTTTATTCATCAACAGCAAAAAAGCTGGTATGCTCATGCGAGGTCCTAAGTTCTCACTGGAGTTCACCACCTGCCATATCACTCATTTAAAAAGGGGCATTCCACCAAATTTTTCATAAGGCAAACCACTCAGTAATGTTTTCTGTGGTTCTAGAGGGTGCTTTCTAAAGTCTGAGAAAATAATAGCATAAGAAAATAACACCTGCATTACAGACTGAAGGCGTGGAGTTTGAATGTACCAAGTAGGGTGGGTCAAACAAAATGACGGCAATTATTGTGTCATGGGAAATGAGAGATTAAGCTGTGTCCGGCATCACTTCCTTATTCAGCACTCCCTATACTGCATGACAGACATGAAATAGTTAACTACGTTGTAAGCAATGCAGTAACTTGAGATTTTGGACTCTTACTGATCTTCATTATTTTATTTTTATGATTATTATCGGAAAGTGGGGGATCACACAACTGAAATTTCTGCATATATAAAATGGGACACATTGCTTTGTTAGATCGTTAGAAGAAAGTAATGACCATGTCATGGACAATACTTTTGTTCCATTTTTGAAACTTTTGAGGGCACTTTTGTGTATAAATGTATTACTTTGAGTGAGAAACAGTAAATATGGTGCACTATATAGTAAATATGGAGTGATTTTGGAGCTTGACCCATTCTATGGACTAAAAAAGTATCTCAGCCTGCCTTTGTTGCTTCAATTTTGATCATTCTTTTAAGTCATTCAAGACTTGGAAGTACAATACTAAGTCAATGGAGTACTCTTTTAAGTATATATATTTTTAATTTTAAGTATAATTATAGGTGGCTGTGAAAACTGGAGCTAGAAAGTTTCATTATGTTTTATTACGAGAACAATTAATGTTAATTTAGAATTCTAATATTAACACATTTGGAGAAAAAATGTAAGAAATGAATACACATCTGAATTTAGTTTTACCTGATAGAGATGAGACTGTGATTATGTGTAGGCCTCATGGCCTTCTGTATGTGCATGTTTGAGAGTGAGAGAGAGGGGTGGGTCTGTCTGACCAAGTAGAGTTGAGTGCCACTCTGACAGGCTATTAGTCATAAGGCTTTAGCCACTCAACCCCTATCACCATAGTAATCCATACCCTCAGATGGCTACTCTACACATTTCGATACATACTGAACATCGAAGACCCGACACATTAACACATATGCACATCATACTCAATGGGAAATATCACTCTGGAGGACACAACGTTTGACTTACAACAAGGTCGATAAAGTCTGACAGGTAAAAATATAAGTGAATGTTCAAGTTGATCAGTGAAGATATCAATCACTGTGAGTGTCAGACAGGCCGCTATCCTGTGTCCTCTCAACTGTCACCTCTTTAGCTTCAGGACACACCCCCGGGTCAACCTCAATTTCAGAAAGCCAAGGCGAGACATTTAACAGATTTGTGATATTGCTGGAGTATGTGAGCCGAGTCAACATTAACATAATCAAGCAGCATTTTCTTCTGACAATCAGACATCCAAATATTCACAAGAAACAGTGAACACTGTTTAAAGAGAGATTATCACAGGATGTTGTGGAAGTCTCAGAGCTGCTTAGAAACTGAGAGCCAATCAATTTCTTCTTCATTGAGCCACGGGGGACTAGTTTGGAGTTAATTGCAGTGAATCCAATTTTTTAATTAAAATGAACATCATGACGATCTGACTGGTTTTGGATTTGTTATTGCTATTTCTTTCTCTCTCCCCCTCTCATTTTCTCTCCCCTGCAGGACAGCTTGAAAGAGTCCTGTTGTTTTATTTTAATTGGGGCAGTGATGTAATTGGCCTACTCCATGCTGGTCTATTCAATTTAGATCCTGGCATGTGTGTGCATGTGTGTGTGTGTGTGTGTGTGTGTGTGTGTGTGTGTGTGTGTGTGTGTGTGTGTGTGTGTGTGTGTGATATAAAGTGCTGGATGGCTTAGAAAGTAGACAGATGAAACAAATAGGAAACAAAAGCTACTTTGAACATCAATGTGAAAAATGTCCATTGGTCTACAAGTTCTAGTAACAGAGCAAGAATCAAAATACATTTTTCACAATGAACAGCACATTAAAATGTTTCCTATACATTGAACTTGGGCATCCTGATGGCTCAGTTGGTTAGTCACATGACTATAGCCTAACATTCTGCAGGTTGAATTTGATCAAGTGTCTTTGTGCTATAGCCCTTAGTAGATCTCCCCTGTAGTGAGATCTTTCTCTACTTTATCTAATAAAAGGTCACTGTTACAGAAAAGTATCTTAAGGAACATGACTAAAAACAAAACAAAAAAGACATAAAACAAACATGAAATGGAAAGCAGCAAATGGATAAAAATAGTCAATTAAAAAAGGAAGGCATTAAAGTAAAGAGAAACATAACAGAAAGAAAGGAGCAGGTGTTTGTGATGTTGCTATCTCATTTGCTCTGTGTAGTCCGACTCCCGCAACTTTTGAACGCCCTGTGAACATGCCTCACCCAGAAATTATTTCTATGCAAATTTACTGATGGGGAACACAAAGCAAAGGGATGGGTGTATCAGGAAAGGGGATGAAGCGTACTTGGACACAAAAAAAATGCAACCTGCAAATGAAATCTAAAATACACTTTGAAAAATCAATTCTTCATGCGCTGGCTGGGGGTACATCCCTTGCAGAGGTGGCATAGTAATAAATATTCATGTATTTTTGCCCCTCCAAATGACTGTGCTTTTAAAAACATAACAGGTAAGGAGAGGAGAGGGTAGAGAGCTTCAAGAACAGAGACAACAGCCTAATCATTTCAGAGTTGTTTTTTTTCTCTCTCTCTTCACATATATAAAAAGGTATGGAGGAGACATAATAGCGGCAATGTGACATTTATCGGTCCACCTTCTTCTGACAATCCCCTGATTTGTGAATTCTGTTCAGGCAGGGATAGCATAGCTGTGAGCAAAGACTCTCACTCGCCTAATAATATCTCTGTAATTAGCATATGCTTTGATTATAAAGGTCACTAACTCGGCCTAACGGAACATCATATGAAGTGTACCAGGGGAGGCTTGTTTAACAGTCTATTTCCATCCCCTTTAATCTCCATTCAACAATTTAACATACCATATTTCCTTATGTCGAGTCAATGAATGTACTGTAAGATGCTGCAAACTCAGGGGAGAAGCTGCTCTACAAGATTCTTTGCACCTTTTACGACATTAAAAGAGATGTAACTGAGAAAATGTTGGACCTGGTGGGGATCGGTTTAAGTCTGCGGTAATTCTTGATTCACACTCACATCAGATTTTGTTCATGCGTCACCTGGTGTTGTTGTTGCTATGGTTTTATAGTCTTATTTATACTGTTTGCGTAGTGTTTAGTATCACTTCCTTTTTCCACTCATAGTTATAGCGTGATTCCATGTAAACCATATCTCACTCCAGTGTACCACATATGTTGTTTGTTTAAGTTTTGTTTAAGCATGTGTTGCCCCAGAAACACCAAAGAATATTGCTATAATCTGAATGCTGCTGTCTTTTGAAGTTACAAAAGTCATATCTGATAATGTTCTCTGAATATGTTCCATTTTTAAACTACACTTTTTCATATTTTCCAGGCTGCTGACATAGGTTTTCTGTAGTTTTAGAGTTTTGTGTTTAAAACAAATCACAGTTGTTTTTGTTTTTAAGGTTATTTGTGGCCATTAGTACAAAGAGAGTGCAGACATTATTCAGGACATCAAGGCGTCACCTGTCAGGGAAACATACTGTTGGTTCTACAGGATGTATTTGATAAAATGAGAAATAGTGTCATTTTTCTGGTAGCCTAAAACTATATACAGAATGTTGTTAAGTTTGTGTTTATATCACTACTCTGACAAACACTTCCAGCTGATGTTGTCATCTGGAGTCTTAATCTAATTATTCTCTGCAGGAGAGCTGATGCAACTCAGACAGCTCTGATAGCTCAGCAGGTTAAGGTTCAGTTTTGGTAAAAGAGAGTTTGTGTATTTTAATCCAGCCTGCAACTTTGAATTTGCAGTTTGTCCCTTGGTTTAGAGGCCAGCCAAGAGATCAGAATCAGAGGCAACATTTTGAACTGCTAGTGACAGCATCTGCCCCTTTTCAAAACAAAATGATAGATAATATGCCCTTTATTTGGGCTGAGGTATCACAGTATAGTATATACATTACTATGCGTATGGATTGTTCTCATTTAGGACACACCATAGTGGCTTAAGCAGGAGCTATAATGAAAATTACATCATAGCTTTCAGTAGTTACTCATGTTTCAACAATGGAACACATACATGTCTATATATATGGAGAATGATAAATATTTTTTTTTCTCTTTTCTTTCCATGCCGAAGCAGCAAAGATCAAACATAGCAGGATGAGACGGGCTGAATGAAGCTTATGCTGTTTACAGATCAGTGAAGTAAAGCTGGCTGCTGTGAACACATTCACAGTACAGTCTGCCTATAGATGGTGCTCTGCTTGAGCTGGTGGGCTATTTTAAGTCTCCCTTGCAAATACACTAACAAACAGAGAGGGGAGCCCCCTTGGGAGACCATTGTAAACAAGTGGGTATGATGCACTGAGTTCAATCCCACTTTTTGTTTTATAAAAAATATGCTCCTTTCATCTGAGACAAACAAGTAGATAAACCAGCGCCTACACTCACACACTCCACGTTAATTACCACATTCATTTACAATGTTTAATCTGTGTGCAAACTGAAAATACAACAAACAAACAAAAGGCAGACCAGAATTTTCCTGTTGTTTTGTTTGTTCGTACGGTGCAACATTTAGTAGTGAATTCTTTTCTGTAGGAAATTGGTCTGCACAACAATGTCCTGGTTTTGCCTCCCTCCATCAGTTCTAGAGAAGATATTTCTGGCTTAATGAACTAGGTTACATACAATAAAAGAATGTATTAAAATATCTGGGTTATATCTGTGAAATTAACAGAGAGTGAAGAAGTTTTTTTTTCCTTTTCTTTCTTTTTTTTTTTTGGTCTTAAATATTCAGATTTTAGGTCAAGTAAAACTGATGCCCAACAACTGATCAAACATTTAAATCTTTGTCCCGGTCAGCAGTCCTTAAGAGACTTTAATAAAAATGCATCTGTGAATTATTCCTCTCATTAAAAAAGGTTATCACTGGGCTGCAGTGCCTTGGGTTAATATGCTGAAATACAGCGAAGACGACCAAGAATATATTCAAATCCAGGAACTGATGTTTTCATATCAGAGTACTGCGAGGCCCCACTGTTACCAACAAGTCACCTGAGCTCTCTCCATTTATTATCAAAGCACACAGCACATTTTAACCTAAGGGAAATATGATGCCTGACAGCTCCTGTGTCCAGCCAGAAAAAACTAGCTGAAGTTTCACAATTATTGGTGACCGGGCGAAAACTAAATAAATAAATAAATAAAAATCTCCCCTACGTACCAACATGCAACCCTGCACCTGCTAGACTTTATAGATCGCTCTGCTGTTGCGGTCAGCAAGGTAGCTCAAGATACGGAAGGTCTGACCACCACAAAGAATGCCTTCAGTCGTTTATTCTGTTCTAAGATGGAGAGACCATACATTCCTACATGTAAACGCAAGCATTCATATTTAACTCTTGACATGTGAGAGGCTTTTCCAATTAACATGCAAAAAAAGATATTTTCAACTCTTTAATGTTTGAGCGTATTAAATTTCTCTGCAGCATTTTTTTTTCATTTGCATGTGAAATAACTTGTTACTATGTGATATCTGTTATTTCAAATTTACTCATTTAATTTTATTCAATTGCCACAACAAAAAAGGAAACGTGCTGCAATAGAAGCCAGCGGAGTCTGAGAGAAGATGGTTGACGCATAAAGATACAACGCGTGGATGATGAAACTGCAAGCTTTAAAAGACACGTCTGTCCTTTCACAAAGTTGTTTTTTTTTTAGCTTAAATGAGAGTATTCTGAAATTCTCACAGTTAAACTGACGGTTACATTTGAATCCCATACACTGTTAAAAAAAAACAAGAACATGTGACAAAGGGTATTTTTACTATTGCTATGACAGGGCCATGGACACACAGGTTTGTTGTCAACGTTCTTAAGCTTTGATCAAACTACTGTCAGCCAAGATGAAAAGGTTCAGAAAGAGCAGCCTCCACATCTGGAGGGAAGTCCCCTTTACCCACCGTACAGAGACAGGAAAGAGGAAAAGAACAGCAGAGGAGGACTCAGATGTGAATGACACAACATTTCAATCAAACTGGCATGAACTTGCCACATCCTCACTTAAAAAGAAACACCACAGGGCAGTGGGACAGATATAGCAAAGAGTGGGTTTCTTTTGTTTGAACTATTGTTGATATCTGTCACAAAGTGGATATAGTGCAATGCTGTGTTTTTAATAGAAGGGCTAATAGGTCAAAGTCTCTATGTCAGAACACTGAAACTTGACAGGCTGCACACACCCACATTTCGACATACTTGCACAAGTGGGAGATTATATATATATATATATATATATATATATATATATATTGTAGTGTTTATTATGACTTTTAGCAAGAAAAGAAAAATGTTAATATAACCACAGATAATGTCATCAAGTTTCAGCCCATTTTTGTCAAAGGAGTTAGATGGCTTTGATAGGAAAAGATTTGAATCATCTGACTTGTACTTTCTCGCTCTCACACCCACACGTGCCCACATACATACATGCACACGCACACACACATTTACCTAGATTACTTTTGGGGACATTACATAGACTTACATTAATTTCCTGGAGACTCACCCTAATCCTAACCATAACCAGTACTTGCCTAAACCTAACTCTTTCCCTAACCTTAACCACTGACCCAAAAATCTTCTTTTTCCCCAATCAGGGACACAGATTTTGTAACCGATTGCACAAACCATCCCCAATTAACTGGTCTTTATTCTGTCCCCAAAGTAGGATAAGTCAGACACTCTCTCACACACACACATAGTTTTTAAAATTGTGCCATATGTAAAAATGATTGTTCAAAGCCACATAAAGCAACTTAGTATAATCAGCTGTGACAAGATATTGGGGCTACACCTAATGATTAGTTTTTTTATTATTGATTAATCCGTCTATTCTTTTCTCAGTTAATCTATTAGTTGTTTGGTCTATAAAATGTCAGAAAATTGTGAAGAAATGATGATCACTTTCCTCAAATGTTTTGTCCAGACCAACAGTCCAAAACCCAAAGATAGTCAGTTTACTATCATATAAGACTAAAGAAACCAGAAAATATGAATATTTAAGAAGCTGGAATAATAACTTTTAAATATTTCTATTAAAAAGTAAATGCTCAAAAATATGTAGTCATTCATTTTCTGTTAACTGACTAATCAATTTATTGACTAATTGTTGCAGCTCTACAAGATATCATAATCAATTTTTAGGACTATTAAGCGCTATACAATAAAGCAGTTTCAGATATATTAAATATACTTAAAGAGTATTAAAAAAAATTAGAAATGATTCATTAATCCAATTAAAATGTTCTGTGACATTTGTGCACGGGAACTTGATGGCAGACCTGTCAAGGTGGAGTACATGCAACTAAACCCCCGGTGTCTTTTACAACCTCTTCATTAGACTAGAAGCGTGAGGAAGTGTGCTCACACCTGCAAGCACACACTCGCACGGGGTTTCATTATCATAACTAACCCCCCCCTGTGTTAGTTTAGACAGGAAGAGGGGAATCTCTGACACATCTGACAACTACACTCTCAATTTAACAGATATTGGAGATGACCTCCAGCCCATCTTCCCCAATATAATACACATTTCATGATTTTAAAGATTTTTTTTTTCTTTTGTAGTTATGAAGAAAAAAGGAAACAATCTCCACCCCAATATGAGCAGCTTTCTCCCTTGTTCACCCACACTTGAATAGCAATTAAATTAATTCTCCCCCCACCCACCCACCACACCCCCTCTGGTCGGGTCTTGTGAGGACTTTTGTGTTACAGGGTATTGAGGGGAGAGGGGGGCGGGGGGTGATGTATCTAATCTAGCACAGCTTCGTATCTGGTGGAAGACTTATGAAATGAGAGGAAGGGGGGATCTTTATCAGTGTGGAATTAGTGCTTCTCCGTGCTTCGTCCAGGAAGTGTATGGAGTGATTCCATTATAGAGGGGGAGCCTTCAAAGAGGCCAGCGCAGCCAGAGGACACCTTGGGAGGAAAAAGAGGACCACGCTGAGGAACAGGATGGAACCTTGCTGAAGCAGCACTCTGCAGGGAGAGATCACAATCAGGCGTTTGCACAGGGTCTGCACAATTACCTCCCAAATAAAGGTCATTTTTACATCACTCCAACACTTGCATGGGAGGGAAAATGGATTGTAGTTATTCTCAAACTAAATTGAAGTGAATGTATTAGGTTCTACATATGAATGTATGAAGGGAAATAACATTGTGGGACAGGGAACAGATAATGTGTTCAGATGAGCAGAAAAGAGTACTGGTCAAAATTCAACGTCATCACCCCTAAAGATCCTGTACATACTCATCAATAATTAAGGGATTGTACAGTAATGAATTGTTGTAAAACAGCAAACTCACATATTTAGAAAGTCAAAATACAATTCTGCTCAATTTCTACTGCAAGAAAAGTCTCTCCAATTTCTATATTTGGTCTGAAGACCATGAACTTGCAGCCGTTGGTTATACAAACAAACTGCACAAAGATCTCTGCAGAAAATATGCACGAGAGGACACTGACTTCATCTAGAAATGGACCTGATGACCACAATTATAATTATCTCAGAGTTGAGAGGATGAAGAAGGCCCTTAATGCTCTCATATTTGACACTCTCCTTGATGTAAGGAAAAATATTGAAAGATAGATTTGGAGAGACAGAGGAGCATTTGCATGTTACGTCTAGCACAGTATGTCTGTTAAAATGGAAACTTTGGTATTTTTCAACCTTGACCCTTTTTCCCATTATTTTGTGTCTAAGTGACTAATGGGGACAACAATGTTTGAAATTGTTCCAGTATTGTGCAAGCTGTTTTGTGCTGCTGGTAGCTGCAAAACAGGCTGCAATATAATCCAATGGGATTATAAAAAAGTGCTTGTTTTTGCCACTAACAGGCTCAGGCTATTATAAGTGTCTGACAACATTATGGAAAGGACCATATAGAGAAATAAAACATTTTTCTTTTCCTTTCACTTGATCCGGTCTGTTTTTTATCGTGTCTAACCAAGTCTTGCTAAAGGAGATGTCTTGTTCTGAAATGTTCTCGCAAGAGAAAGTTGTTGTTGAAATCAGCTAATGACAGAGCAGGAGAGAGGAGTACCAGGTTTGTTGTGTTGGAGTGATTTCAACTCAGTGAGTTGAGCCTGGGCCTGCTGCAATGGATCAGCCTCTGGTTAACAGGTTAAATAGCTGTGGTGTCCTCCTGTTTGGTGGTGTTGGTGGTGATAGCGTGAAACATATTTCATATGAATGGGAGGACTGATGTTTTTGCCTGAGTTGGTGTGAATTCAGCCTTAGTCACTTAAAACACAAATTTATGGGAAAATAGGATCCAGTTTGAAAAATACCGAAGTTCCCCTTTAAAGTTTTTTTTTTTTCTTTTCCATTTGACGTTGTTTTGACCTCCAGCACCTCAACATTTTCATTAGCACTTCTGTGCACTCTAATTTTAAGACAGGGTGTAAAACAATGGGTTTTACGTATAACGTTGCTTTGACAGGAACATTATGTTTCTAACACATCTGCACCATTAGTGGTGCATTATCCTGATGCTTTCACAGCCACCAAACTGTGTGTATTGCTGAACAAGTTACCAGTTACACACTGAGAGCCGGGGGTCTATTGAAGTGGGCCTACAGGGGGCTCTAAAGTTACTGAGGACTGGCATTGTGGTTTAAATGATCTGGCCCTGCGGAAATGTAGAATTTTACTCATGCCAGTAATTGTACCTCGCAGCTGGAATGAGAGCAGAGAGAGAAGAGTGTATAAAAGGGAAGAGGGGGGAACATTTTACAGTTTATCAGGGTTATACAGGAGCTAATGATAACGGTGTGGATTTATGTACGTATTATGTATGCAGAAATGTCAATTAAGAGATACTGAGATTAAAACAATCTCTTTTCTTCTGTTTCCAATTTGAATCACCAGCCACCCTGATAATGTATAGTTAAATAATAATAAATTACAAAATAATGTGTTCAGTCAAAAACAGTTTTAAATGAAAGAATGAAAAATGATTTTTTATAGGTTACAAAACATATCAAATGCCACCGATTCAGTGTCATGGCAATAAAGACACGTTGTGCATTTAAAACACATTAAAATCTAGAATTCAAAAAGTTTGTGATAACTTCCTGAACCCACTGCAACCTTCAGTGGAAGTTAAAAAAAAAAAAAAAGAAAAAGAAAAAAAAGAACATCTTCGATTGGGCGGCCATTCTGTAGAAGATCTAAAAGCTTTGAAACTAGATATTTGCTTCTCTGTATGCCAACTAAAGCCCTAGAGCAGTTGTAAATAAGTGAGTTTTAGGCATGGTTTGGGGTGGACTGCAGCCCTCATGCTTAATTCATGCTGGGGCATCTATGAGGAGCGAATGCAGTGACTGACTGGGCAGAGCTTCCCTTTCATATCCTGCAAAAGGATGTGTTTGCTCCCAAACCGACCCCTGTTAACAGGGCACAACACAGAACAAACACAATTTTAAAACGCAGCTCACACAAGACTGTCTTTGTGTGTAAGACAGTTAGTAAGAGATTGTAGTGAAAGCTACACAGTAATGTTCATAGATTTTTACTGTTTGTCTTTTGGAGTGATATGAGCGTTAAATAAGTATCGATGAATCAATTTAACAATTAAAAACAGTTTGCATGTTGATCCCACTTGTGATTCTTATGCATTATCTCATCTTGTGTATGTAAATCACACTTTGTTTTCATGAATTAGGATGTAAAAGTGTGTGTTGTGTTCACCTGGACCATGCAGTTAGGCGTGGTGGAAACATGTTGAATGTTGAATCTCTTAAATACCCAACAAGCACAGTCGAGATAAAACAAAAATCTGTTTTGTCATATGTCATTTTTTATGCATTCCATAAGTTTGTTTCTCATGTTATCTCACTATAACCTTGACATGTCCTGTATATATTTGATAGTGGTGATTTGGAGAACATACACATACAGTACAACTGGGATAAAGTTTGACAGAACACTTCTTGCATGTATTTAGACTGAACATTTAGCCAGGAACTACCAAGACATTAAATCTAATGTGGGTTATTAAGATTAAGACATTAAAAAGTTAGAGTAAAGAGGAAATGGAAAAAACCATCAAATAAAATATATTTCAGAGATAGGGCCAAAAGGAAGCATTTTAAAAATCAATACAAAAGATTTTAGTAAAACTCTCATGTATCATTGCCAGATAGCCATGATTTAATTACAGTTTTACTGTAAGAAAGAACTTTGATACTGCTTCATTTTTTGATTTGTGATGAGCTATCATTATTACGGTCTGATAAGATTTCTTAGGATCCATTCGATAGATGAACATACATAAAAGAGGAAAATCAGACGCTGTTTCAGCACAATGATCCATTTAAAGTGGAACTAAAGACATATCAGAATTTCAGTGATTATGACCAATGGAAACCAATTATTGTGAAAGTAGTAATTCTATATCTATAATTTAGACAATTGAGGATGAAATATTTTCTCTCTTCACCGTGCTCTCTTTAACCTTAAAGTGCAATTGTGGGAACAACCTAGATCATGTAGGCCCCCCACTCCCATTCAAAAGGATAATGGCAGCTCACTGTAATAGTGGCAGTAAAAGTCTGGCTGCGTCTTCATAAGGATGAGAGAGACACCGAGGGAGAGAAAAGGTGTGTGAAGGCAGATGATTGACTGTCGATACTGCAACAGGATGAGGGATGTGCGTTTATTGGCGAAGGATGGAGAAGTTTTCGCTGCAGGAACCACATGACCCTCCTCACGCCCATCGCATCCACGCAGGAGCAGCGCAAGTTTGCATTCAATGCGGTATAAAAGACAGACATTAAAAGATCTCTACACAAAGGCACATGTATAGATATGCATGCATGCGTGTGTGTATACACACAAACTGACAAACACAATTTCCATATTTACTGTTCGGTGAGAAAAGGAAAGGGAGGGGAGGGCAAAAAACTCATAAATAAATGACAATGCACAGCTTGCCCTGGAAATAGAAGCATAATTTTCTGTTTGTATTATATTCAGGCGGGTAAAATTTAATCTCCCTTTTAATACCCTCTATTGTATAAACAGGAGAGAGGTTGCTGAAATATAAACATTAGGAATGTAACCTTATGAAAATCGATTTGGCATTGAAAAATATTATCTCTGCCTGGTTGTTTATTAATGCAACTTCAGGCATGTAGCCACTATCAATGAGAAAATCCCCCTATTTTATGTTTATGTTGTTTGGGAGAGAATCTATATGAAGAGGCTGTGGCAAAATGTACTATGAAGTTACTTCAGACAAATCTCAATCTGTAAGACTGTGATCAAAATGCATGAATACAAAAAAAATCCTTATCTCTACCAAACAGAACTAACGCAAACAGTTGCGGGGAAAAATAAAATATAAGAAATGTTTCTTAAATGTCTTTACTTGATGAGTAACGTGTGTCTGATGCAATATGTGACAAAATGGTAACTTTGTGTTTTCTGACCTGATGGGACCAAACAGCATGGATTACGAGTCATGCATTATGCTACAAATTTGAAGTGACAGTTGAGTAACAGTGAGCTGTGGTCTGTTATTTTCTCTTTTTCTTTGGCTAAATATCAGCAGCCCTACAGAGGCCTGTGTTAAGAACTGGATCTGATCTGCTGTTATATCATACTGTAAATGGTTGAGCCACAGAAACCAAACAATTCTGCCAGCAGACTAATCACTTGGGCTGGTAAACCAATCCTCCATGGACATGCACCGCAAGTATGAAAGTGTGTCTGCAGCCCCGATTATTTATTCATTTCGTTTGATTCAGGATGATGTTCCTCCCTTGGATTGCCGTTTTTCCTATCTGGCAGGAGCGCTGGCACTATGCCCTCTGTTTAAGATATCAAAGATTTGCGGCATCTCGTTGCCTTCTGTTGGCTCGCCTGGGGAGTTTCACTAAACATGAAATGGATAAAGCCACAATGATGTACTGTAGGTAAAGAAAAAAAAAAGACAGAGTGAGAAAGAGAGAGAGAGAGGGAGAGAAGGAGCGAGGAAGGCAAAAGGGGGAGGAGGGATTGAAAAATGAAAAGATGTAATGGGGTTCTTCTGTTTCAGGGAGAGAAGTGCTGTCGCTGCCTCCGGAAGCTGCTGCCTTTCCTGGGATGCAAGAGCATGGTGGTCTCAGGAGAACACGTCTGTGGGAACGATGGCTTTAAAATATCACTGGAGAGGACTGATTGGGACTGTGTGTTTCTATAATCTGTGTATATTAGATACAGCAGATTCATTAATTTCCCAGCTTTTGTTTCATCTCGCCATTATGAGGTGGAACACAAACAGAGCAGCTAAATTTAAGAAAATACATGCCATTAATTATGAAAAGTCTTCTTGGACTTATTCTCCTCTTAACTTTAGCTCAACAAGGGAGCTGTAAATATACAGTAGAGATGAGCAACTTAAGTGCTTTGTTTGTATATAGAAGTGTTTTTTGTGGCTTAAAACAGCAGGTATATTTTCAAAGATGGACTCGATCCACTTAGATTTACAATTTTAAAGTTGCAAGAGAGAACAGAGAAAAAACTCATAGCAGAAAGGCCTTGACAGATAAATAAAGACTACGTGTACACTACATTTTAAAACATTGTTTTTGAGTCGGAACAATTTGCGCCCATACTAGCATTTTCAGGTTGTTTTAATAAAGACCTCTGCCCACAGTGAACAACAGAAAACTAAATATTCTCCCTCTTTTCAGTTGGAAAACAAGAAAACTGCTTGTCACAGCTGACATCTGGTAAGGAGCAGGACAGACAGCCTGGCCGATCAAATCACTATTTTATGGTCATCCAACAAAATCAACATAAAGTAAATGCAGGTTAATCACAACGGCTGTGCTATATCATTGGCTATATGGACATTTAAAATGAGTAATCCCACCTGGGCTGGGCGGCTAAAACTACAGCTGGTTACTCTGCCGAGCAACAGCCCTTTCAACCTCCGTTCAGCCCTGCACCTGCTATCTGTGATCACTTAAATTGTGTTTTAATGTAGTCAAATTCACAATATTGTTTACAATGTCGCATTTACATATTTTTCTGTTTCTGTTGTCAGACAATGGAGCGAGTATGAAATAGTGGTTTAATCGCAGTCCATAAACACTATCTGTTAACCAGCATTCATTCCGAAGCTGCTGTACTGCAGTGATAAAATCATTATTATATATTTGCGACATCGTCTGACATGATCAACATAAATCCAGGTTAATGACAATAGCTGTGCTGTGTATTCGGTTATATTGACATTTAACATAAACGATCACAGAGAAGGTTAAAGGTGACTAAATATTGTCGTCTTAACTTTACTGCCACACAGACCCAGCTGCTTTTTGCTAAAAGCTCAGTTTACCTCAAACACACTGCAGCACCAAGTCCAAGCATTTTGACTTACACACTCTGGAGGCCTTTTTGGAAAAGCTCAGTTTTAGGCTATTTTAGTCTAATCGGAGGGTTGAAACAGAGAGAAAAAGTTTTGTCCGGCGTAGTGTGGATGTGCTCTAAGAGATCAAGATAGATCTGATAAATTTTCCTGAGTCTCTGGTTTGCCACAGTAGATGTTTGACTTTCAGTCACTCTTTAGATTCAGATCTATGTCATTTGATACTGGCCAGCTGACCATGGTTTTACAAGAACAAACTCAGTGAGACAAATTAAGGGAAAAAAAATGTCTTAGTAAGGTGTTGGGCCACTATGAGTCACCAGAACAGCTTGTCTCTGAAACTTTACTGGAGAGATCAAATGACATTCTTCCAAAAGTTACTCACTCTTTTGGTGTTTTGATGATGGTGTTGGAGAGTGCTGTTCTCTTCTGTTCAAAATCTCCCATATGTATTGAGTTGGGCTGAGATTTGTCTTGTTTTTTTATCAAATGATTCAGTGACCATTTGTGCCCTCATTACATCTTTCTGTGTGATTTATTCAGATTTTCCCTTTAATCACCAGTCTACATTTCCTATCCGGCCTCTGCATCTGAGATTGCGATTAATCACAGAAATATCTAAAGATGAAGGTATTCAAATAATGACAACAGTTTCCAAAGAATGTATTTAAGTCAACAGAAAAAAACCCCTAAATACTTTCTAGAAATGCCTGGGAAAGGTGGATGCTTTGTAAATGAGTCTAAATACTTTAGGGCACACTGAAAATAGCGGGTTTAAAAAGCCATTGGGTCATTTAATTAGTTATTTATGTAGATTGTCAAAATACATCCAAAAAAAAGAAAAAACTGAAAAACAACAATGTGAGTTGAATTTTAACTCATAATCATCAAGAAAAGAAGTAGGATTCAAATAAATTACAGAGATAAAGCAACTACTTAGTGCTTAAGCACTCAATAACTTTTTTTTTTTCTCTGAACACCACATTGCAAATGATATCATATATCTAGTTCTCTTATTTAGGACGAATATCAACATCAATTCCCCACAGCTATCTGTGTCAAGGTTCTCTTTCCTAAGAACTGCACTGATCACAACAACAAGATCTGTATCCTCCAAAACGGAACCAATATAAAATCACCTCTGCATAATGGGGTGAGATAACAGGAGGAGACATTTGGGCTAATACCACACTAGGTTTCTGATTTCCTGTCTAAATTGGCATAAAGCATCTTGCCTTCAGATGGATTACCTGTCGGTGCATTAAGTACAACTTAGACCACATCTGAAGCCACAAGAGACGCCAGCTTGCTCTTCCAGAGGCGCTTAAACCATGGCCTCTTCAAAACCACAGGGCTATTACATCTGCCTGTTAAAAGCTTTGAGGGGGACGTCCAGTCAAAGTCAGAGCTTAGTGGAAGCCTGTAGGAAGGTGACTAAACCCATCCTTCTCTGTCCAGGTCACAACTGTTTCTGACGGAACCTGACGTACTTCCCTCGTCTTTGCACCACCTACGTTAACAGATGCAACAAGAGTCACTTTCCGTCACCCTCAGCGGGGTTTTTGACATAATCGCTGCAAGGAAAAAAGGAGGCAGGTGAGTAAGCAAGGCGACATTAAGGAGGAGGATGAATTAGAGTGCAAGACACTGCTTGAGACAATATGAGCCAGGTGGAGAATCAAACATACAGGAGGTGCATTTGATCAATGGCCTCGATTGAGAGGCAATGGATTTCACATTATAACCACCCTGTTCATTATTGGCTGAGTTAGCGTCTGTTCGCTAACGCCCCCTCTGTCCTTTCCTGTTGTGGAGTGGTGATCAATTTGGAGAGATGCGTTCCCCTTCACACACACGCGCATGTGCACACACACACCTACTCAAGAAGACACAGTACATAAAATCACACTGCTTACATGAACAATAGCTCAATTAGAGCTAGGTCTGTTCATGTTATGAGATTGCTTTTCTCATGCTAATCTGTACACTTAACTAAATGCTCTTCTGTAAGGGGTTTGAGCTCTCCCAAGTTAGCTCACCATTTCATTATGTAGTCACGTGTAAGCAGCCGTTCGCATTGACTGGCTTCGTAAATCATGCTCATGGAAGGAGGGATAAAAGTGCCTTGCTGATATGTAAGTGGATTTTGGGGGTCGTCTTCCTATCCTTGTATTGATAAAAGCTTCATTAATCAATCATACATCTCTTCCTATTGATGGTCTTGATGAAGTGCAGCTGTGTGATTTTGTGAGTGAATGTGTCTGTGTGCGCAGATGAAAATAGAAAGATAATCGGGCTTAAACCACTACAAAATGTACAGGAAACAAGATTCTGTTAACATGTTAACAGAAAATTACAAATATCATGTTGGAGTTAGATGTTGCATATCTCTAACATAACATCTAAATAATGTAACCTCATATGCACTTGGATATCATGGTGCTGGCAAAAAGCAGTGAGGATATTTGTCAAATGGGCAAGTTTGAATAATGGTAGTGTCAGCCAATACAGCTTTTTTTGTAAATACATTTGAACTCCCTTTGCATTTTGAGTAAAGCTCCATTTAGAGGACAAACACAGCGGTGCTTTGAGCTAAATGCTAGTGTAGCATTCTAACAATGTTAACATGCTGATATTTAGAAGGTTCAGTTTTTCCTGTGTTCACCATCTTAGTTGAGTGTGCTTGCATGTGAACATTTGCTATAAAGTACTAAACACAAATTTCTGAAGTCGTCTCTGCACAAAATTCACTTTCAGTCCATCCAACAATTGTTGAGAAATCTCAGTAAAAACCAGAAATGTCATTGTGCTGGTGGTACTTGAAGGGATCACCAAAGTCACCAAAGGGAAAACCAAAGGAACCATGAATATCTGTACAAAATGTTGCCAATACATCTAGTAGATGTTGAGATATTTCATTTACTAAGTGAAAACTTTGGAGAAGTCATTCAGAGCACCATGATTGTATACCTAATATCATGGCAATCCCTCGATTGCCAACAGCCAGATCCAGTGATCCAGTGATGGGGAGATCCAGTGATACTAACAGAACATATTACTGTTCTAAAATGAAATTATTGTCCATGGCATGGCTCTGAGTGTGGCTACACCCACTTTGTACATATAGATCCTGGTATGGAGGTTGTATTAGATGGAATCATAACACTCAAGCCCAGATTCTTTTGTTCTAAAACGTTCTGAGAATGTTACTTGTAAAGTTATAATCATGTTTTCAGCGGGATGTTTTCTTTTGGTTCACGGTTCTAGGATAATGTTCTCTAAAAACATCCTAAAAATGTTTATAGATAACATTGTTTTAACATTAAGCCCAAAGGTTCCTTGAAAGGTTTTCAGTTTACTTTTTTGGTTCTCAGAATGTTCTAGGATAACGTTCTCTAAAAATATCTTTAAAAAAAACGTCTGAAAATGTTTAGTGATAACATCATCCTCCAACATTCTCAAAACATTTTCCAAATGTCGCAGTGAGAATATTCTTCCTTTGTTACCATGTAACATTGTGAAAATATTTTATAAAAGACAATTCTAAATGTTACCTCAACAATGTCCTCAAAACATCTTGTCATACTTAGTTAACATTAGCCAATGTTGTAGGAATGTCCCCTTCTAGCTGGGGAATCCTCAAAGGCAAAAATCAAAAATCAGAAGTAAGACAGCAATTTACTTAAATTGTTTATTCACACATTTTGTATGGAGATTGTACAAACAGATGAATAAAGATGATGTCTGTTTATGGGTGCAGACATTTTAGCAGAATGCATAAAGTATGCTTAGGTTATAAAACAAGAGACTTTGTCAAGCTTTATGTAAGTACAGAATGTTCACAGTAAATCAAGTACTCATCTCAAAGATGCTCAGGCTGAGATCCAGGGGCCCCTCCTCTTCTGTGCTCACCCAGCAATTAAATTACAACACCTCTTCACAGCTTTTAAATAACTTCAAATCATATATCCATGACTGCACTACTGTTGTGTAATGTAAAGCAAGCTTTGGAAATGGGATGAAAATGTCAATTCTTGAAGCTTTTAGGCTGATGGCATTCATTCATTCATGCCACACACACTGTAAAATTGAGTGCTATAATTTAAAATTTGATGATGACAGTTTATGTTTTATAAATTTCCTAAACATTCCTAGGCCTATAGGGGAAAAAAATCTAATTCCATAATTGACTATTTTTTTTCTCCTCATCCTCCTTTCTACTTCATCTTCCCTTCAGTCACCTCCCTTTTCCCTTTTGTCTTGCTCCATCTCATCTGCTCCACACTCCTGTGCCAAACTTCCATTCTCCTATGTATGGTTTTCTTCTCCCCTCCTTGACAATTTCTTCTCTCGGCTTTTCCCGTGTCTCAGCCTCTCTCCCTCTCTCTCTCTCTACACTCATCTCATAGCACAACCTATCTATCATTACTGTAATCAACACAATGGGGTTCTCATGGTGGCCACAGTGACCCTCCCTGGACATCGCCCTAGGAAAGTGACTGAGAGAGAGAGAGAGAGAGTTGGACTTGCCAAACACTGAATCATCGCATTTATTAAATATTATAAAAAGGGGGATGAGAGGAGGAAAGGCAAGAACAAGAAGGTTTTTTTTTTCTCAACATAGCAATTGAATAATAGCTATAGAGGTTATTCCTTCTGCATGCTCACTTTTCCCAATTCGGTAGATGAGTAACAGAGCACAAACCACCTGTAGTTTCGCTGCTTCCAGCCTCCTGAATTATTTTGAACATTTCTTTCAACTTTCCATGCATCTCAAGATGGCGTGATCGGATTCTGCAAGTGTTGAGCAATGAGATTGGACTTGATAATTTTGTGAATTGAACATGAATCAAATAGTCCAAAGATACTGTAGACTGAAAAAGCATGACTACACTCTCTACTGACACTAGTCTGAGAAAATGGGGGAAAAAATGATCATATGGGAGCAAAATGTTTAGTCCTGTATGTTTAGCAAATAGTTTTTTATTATACATTGGTGGAAAGTAGTGTGGGTGCAGACTGTTGTTCCTCTGAAGCTTTCACTTGATCAAAACCTTAAATGGCTGAATGACAGGATTTGCAATTGAGTTCTTTAGTCCACAATTGAAACTTGGACATTTATCTACCACTGCTCCTGCAAGCAGAAGATCCTGGGCTGAGAATTGGAATATTATTTCCCTTGGTGACAATCTGATTCCTGATGCATTCAGTTTCCATAACAGGCCTCAAATTTGACACATGGAAAACAGTCTTAAAGATGGCAGTCCTGTGAATAATAAAGCAAACTGAAATGCTAATTCACTATGAATGTCAGGAAAACTTATAATTGCCTAAATTGTTTATTTCTTGGAGCACATGACCCCCCAGCACAGAAGGTGACTTCTTTTTGTTCTGAAGTTTAGACTGTGTCACTGAGTTTGAGTTGTCACAGGGCATCCTGGGATTTTTTTTTTTTATAATGAACGTTACAGTACAAAGAATTTATTCCAATATCAAGAAATACGGTATGAGTTTCAATATGTTGTCACTTTTTGGAATATTAAGATTAAATCGACACCACTCCATCATCCATGCTTCCCTTCACTTGTTCTTGAGATTGAATATTATTATTGAGTATTATACTGAGATTTAATGCGGACACAGTGACATTTTGATGATGATTTGATAAATTAAATTTTTATGGAGAAAGTCAAAATAGTCAGAAGCTCTTCTAGGTATTTATTTTAGGTTCTTAAAAAATGTTTCTCCTCAATTTCCCAATAGAGTCCTGCAGTGGCTTGCAGCAAACCTCCCCCCATTACCTTCTGCAAATGGACAATGCAGAGGAAGGGATTAACTAAGCATATATTTAGGGCTCTGGAAAAATGGACACATCCACAGATTTATTGGCATTTATTATGGTTGTTCTTGTTTTAAGTGTAAAACATCCTCTAAACTGCATCATTGAATAGGCTGTTGCTCCGCCTCACACAAACCATTAGCTAGAGAATTTATGCATTTAATACATTAGAATAGAAAATGAATTTAAAAAGAAAACGCCATGAGGGAACGCATTATCTTTCCTCTCGGCAGTTTCCTGGTTCAACATTTGGCAGCCTCGTCAGTAAATGAAAGAATTATTTCAATTATTGTACGGCATTAAATTATAGTTTGTGGAGAAAGTGGTGACAGGTCTGCAGAGCTATAACACTTCCCCTGCCTCTGGCTTCTCTGTCAGTCTTAATGAAGAAACCTCTCCACACTACACAGAGTGAGGGAGACCGAGTGAGGCAAGATTCTTAAATTTGTTGCAATGACAGTGACTTGGTTTGTTAAAAAAAATGAAAAAGAAATAAAAAAAACATCATTCAAGGTCAACAGGAACTGCAGGGGGGTTAAACTTCCCTGAAATCCACAGACTGAAATAAGAAAGGAGTAAAATATACTCCAAAAATTAATTGGATCTGTTGAACTTCCTTACAGCATGTCATTCCATTAATAGCCCCAATGTCTTACTGTGCAACGGTTTGCCACAGGGTTCGAAGCTCAAACATTGCTTGCTCTTGCAGGTATTCCCTCAGCAAATATTAGGGAATGTCATGTGTGGAAATATATTGCTATTATACCTGCTAAGAAAGACACCTAGGGGCAGGTGTATCCTCCTTATGCTCACATTTGCTCCCTACTAGATGCCCTGTCCTTCTGCGCAAAAAGCCCCTTCTAAATGGGGAATAAAACACTAGGCCTCTCTAAGCCAGTGATTCCCATTGTAATGCTATCCCATCCATACAGATATCAAATGCCTGATCCCTGCAGCATTTAACCAAATTAAATACCACCTTCATTAGCAAGTCAACACCTATCAGAGGCATACAAAATACCCCCAGCCCCAAGGACACACCGCTAAATGGGCTGACAGAGCTTAAAATAAGTCCACACACCACAAAGACTAGCCTTCATTTGTATGTTCCCAATGTGCCAGCTTCCACTCACTGTACATGGCCTGCTGCTACGAACACATGGTGAGTAATTGCTAACACTTGACCTCCATACTGCACTTAATCAACATCGGAACACCATGGGGATAAATTCGCAAACAATACAGCCAGAATAATTCATATATTGGTCAACAGAACTAAGCGGCAAGGTGTCACATGATTCAGAGCCAAGGTTACTGTATGTTATCTGAGATAAATACCAAATGGAGGCAAGAAAGCAGAAAAAAGACGACACCGATGACCCAAAGTCCAAGACTAATCATTTAATTTCCTGATACTGATTACAAATGAGGTAACAAAAAGATTTCAGTCTTGTTCATTTTTGCTATATACAGTGTACTTACCAAGATGATGTAGCCTTTTATTTTGTATACACAGAGGTATTTTTTTGTCTATTTATAAACACCACATGCAATAATCTATTTGACCTTTGAAATATAAGCCTTACCCATTTATCTCCTTAAAATTCCTTTCAAGCTCGTCTCCAGTGACAAAAGAAAGGACTTTAGGAATCCATGAACTGGATGTACGTTTCCGGGTTCAGGACACCTTGTTCATCATTGTACAGTTGGCCCATTTGTCTACATTCTCACCTTTGACCTGCAGGCAAATGGTGATAAAAGCACCCTTCATTGCATTCGACAATAAAAGCAATAGGCAGTTCTTGAGTCAAGCAGCTCAGTAAACAAACATAAATAAAAGCGAGTGGGAATCAATGAAAGAGTAAGCATAGAAAAGCAGCACACAGACCTAGAAGCTGATACACTACTACTACCGGTACAACAAAGACATACACAGAGCTTTGCAAATAAAAAAATAAAAAAAGACTACTACGCCTGTGCATATTTATTCAGTATTATCCGATGCAACTATCATTTTGAGACATTTTCTTTTAAGAGCACAAAGGCATCGTTTTTCTCTTGTGCAGTATAGTAAACTGAGCATATTTCTGGAATAAATAAACATGACCTTTTTGATGCTTCATTTACCTTATTTGTTTGTACATCACATCACTCACCATAAAGAACACAACATATTTAATTACTGCCTAATTAATAAATCTATTAGTTTCAATATTAGCCTCAGCATTAAAAAACATCAGCGATCCCCTGCATGTTACCTAGGAACATCATTTTCTCTCATTATTGGACCTTACATTACCTTTTTTTCTTGACATTCTTCTAGTAATTTTACAAGATGTTTTTGCTCATTGTCTTATCTATAAACAACTTATAATTTCAAAATATATACAGATTTGTTTTTAACTTTTACACATGTACAGTTTTTGTATAGATGATTATAAAAATGATCTCAATTGTTGTGATGTTTAGTTTTCCACAGATAAATGGCTTACACACAGCACTAAGGGAATGCTGCCCTAACATGAAACTGAACATAAACTAGCATGAGTTTTGAAACCCAGCGTGATCAACAATCATGTTATGTTTGCTAAGGATATATATTCTCAGTGCGGAGAAGTTTAAAGGTTTTGTCTGTGTCTGGTGTGATACTCTGTGTGTCCTGTATTTGCACTCGGTTTACTACTTCAGCATGGAGAGGCCAATAACATAGCAAGAGTATCATTGTATAGAGATGTGTGTACGAAAGAGAGAGTTTTGAGCTTACATACTGGCTTTGGGCCTAGCCTGATAATCACACCGAACTGTCATTTCATTTTATTTAATTAATTCAGCCTGACAGTATATTCATATTAAAAGATTTGTTTGTTTATTTTGCCGTAACCAATCAGCAGTAAGTCAAGTATCTTTGTAGCAAGTGAAGAATCCTGCTGACATGAATATCATCATGGACGTGTGGGTAGCAGTCACTAGAAGCAAACGACCCTTTTCACGACAATAGAAGAAATATGCTGATTTGAGAGATGTCATTTTTGTAAGTTGTCTTACAATGACCTGTTCAAATGCATTGATCTCATCCATGCTAGCGAACATGTAGAAAGATTGCAGCCCCATTCTCAATCCCACCTAAGCTATGATTGGCCAATTGTTTCCCCAACCCACAGACACAGCCATCAATGGAAACAACACCAGAGTAATTAGAATCTCTGAATAAAGTCGGAGATGTGGGTGGTGATTTAGAGGTCTGGAACTAGGCTCTTTCGGGCTGAGTTAAGGCTGCAAAATATTGTTAGAAGGAATCAGTCAATGAAGGGCTAAGGGCTTATTTATCATGACAGCTTGCCTGGAACACACGTTAGATTTTACATTTGACCTGACATGGTTGAAATGTCATAAAATAAGGGTTAAAGGGCTGAATTTAGGTGAAATACACTGATTTCTATGTGGTGGAAAAAAAATGGGTGTAAATAGTCACTCTTTCCTTCACATTTTTATGATTCTGAACTTTGCTCTACATAGAGTTCATTTAGCTTGAATATCACCCCTGAACTCTGCATTGACGCATTACTCGCATTTTCGAGACATTTGGTTTGTATTGCATGTCTTTACAACTTCTGACATGGAAAATAAAAACAGTAGAGCTTGACCTTCCTCTTCTATCATCTTCCCTTTCCTCTGCTCCAAGCATCCACCCCATAACGGATTAGCTCAGAGGAAGACCCATTTCCTCCCCGAGGCTGCTAAAATATTAATCAAAACACAGAGGAGTGTGCAGCAGCTCCCAAGATGCATGTCTTCTAATGGTAATACATGGGGAAGGCAGAGAGGGAGGAGTGCTGCCTGTAATAGCCTCACAGAGGGGGAGGAGAGGAGGAGGGCCAGAGGTGACAGGGGCTTTCACAAGGGACAAAGAGAATGAGAGAGAGAGAGAGAGAGAGAGAGAGAGGGATAGATAGGCAGGAGGAGAGGTGGAGCAAAGACATGAGGTGTGTGTGTGTGTGTGTGTGTGTGTGGAGAATCGACGAAGAGACTGCGCTGATACAGAGCTCTTCAGAGAGATCCAGCACAGGAAAGATCAAAGAACTATCTTTGCTTCTCACTACCCATTTTGTGCGCTTACAAGGGTTGAGGATAGTCTTATGTGAAACTTACCAGTATGAATAATAGATAACAAACCATACAAATAGCCAATTTAGCTTAATATTCTTCTTTGCTTATCAGTAGTGCCAAATATTTGTCTGGGTTTGTGTTGTGGGTGTGTGACAGTATGTGTGTGTGTGTGTCTAACAGCTCGTCTACACAGAAAGTGTTTCCGACACGTTTTTCAGTCGTCCGTCTCGCGCGTCTCTGAAAGAACAAATGCGCTTCTATTTTAATCAATAAAGCTGTCTACACAAGCCACATATCAATTCACATTTCACTCACGCTTTACACGTCTAACTGCGACCTGAAGCATATTTTTATGCTTCAAGAGGACATATTATGCACATTTCCAGGTCTATATTTTTATTCTGGGGCTGTACTGGAATATCTTTGCATGATTTACAGTTAAAAAAAAAAACTCCTTATTTAACTTATACTGGCCCTTTATGCAGCCCCTCAGTTCAGCCTCTGTCGGAAAGGGGACGTTTTATCTTGTGTCTCTTTAAGGGCCCCCTTCCTGATGAGCACACTCTGTTCCGATTGGTTAGCTTCTGAAAGCTGACCCTCAGCAGACTTCCTGCAGCTCCGGAGGCTACAAAAACAACAGATTTCACTTCTTTTTCCCATTCTTTACTCACAATATCAACTTCTCAAATACATCTATATATGTTTGAGTCCGAATCTGATGTGAAATATATGAGGGGCCAACACAGGGAACAATCTTAGCAACAAAGGCTGCATGTGCAAATAATCTGACGTCAGCTCAATGGAGAAGTAGAGGTAGCATTGCAGACAAAACATTCAGAGCAGGCTGAAGCCCTGACTTCTGACTTGCAGGGAGCATTTTTACATATGTTCACCTCAGGTTTTGAAACTTTTACCATGTATAGCGTAGACATTCAACATCATAACAGTATATAAATATTAGAAAGTCACAAAAAGAATAAAATGTCTCTTATAACGTCTATCTATTTTAGGCCTGATTTATACGCATTATATAGTGATTGTGTGTTGGGCTCTGAGCACTGCCCAAATGTGGGTACCCCCTTCAATACTGTGCCTAGACACATCCTGTTTAAACACAGACAGAGGACTGAAGCTGGTGCTGCTCTGCTAACGTGTTGCTTTCACTACATAGACATTGTGTAAGAGAGACAGAAAAGAGACGTCAGCACGTTCTTTACCTTTCTAAAGACTGAACCTATGATGCCAGGTGGTCTGTATGAGGGGTGAAAGGCGTTTGTCTCATGGGCCAAATCTAAGCCTGTCTTTGGCACTGAGCCACTGTCAGTGGGGGAAAAATGATTGGAGTATCCATGTTGGCGACACAGTAATCATGTAAGTAAGATTTGTTGCGGTGAGGGGAGACTAAAAGGGTTATTTCAGCTAATTTTCCACACATGCCTACTAGTCCTTCTGCGACTAGGTGATTCAAGCACATTGACAGTTGTCATGTTCAATGGGAGAGTATGGGAAGCATGTTAGCTTGCTGAAAACTGTGAAATTAAAGCACACACATGTGAGGCAGGCAGCCTCCTGTTACCACTAAAGAAACGCTCTGACAGTTTCAAGCTGACAACTGTTTAGAATACCTAGTCTGTAAAGAACAAGCTGATTTTATGGGGGAATGCAAAACTGTATATCCTCATGGGTCATCTTCATCTAACCTGCAGACAGCTGTGACTGTGTTCCACTACCTGGTAATTAGGGAGACGTGGAGCCCCCATGGGTTACACACTCCCAGCATGCTGCCACACTCCTCCCTCTTCATCCAACAGGCTCCCAAGAGAGATGGTCGTTTTGTGAAAGGTGACACAAATCAGTGACCTCTGTCTACCTGACCATGTCGATAATGAGATGCAACCGGAGCTTCATTGTATTCAAATGAGGCTGCACGTGACAATAATGTTGAAGAGATACCAGTGGAAAAAGACCAACATTAACTTCTCTAAGGACAATAAATACAGGAGTGTAAAAAGGTAATATAGACCCAGAAGACAAAGAAATAGAGAGAGATTGCACACACATGTGCCCACCCATGTTCTTTGTGTCTTCTAAAGACGGATGTTAGGGGGTGAACTGGTCTGTCCCAGTCACAGGCCTTTGTCTATTGTGTTGCTTTGCTTAATGTAAACCGATAAAGCTGGCTAACCTTGTGGACCCAATCAATGCTTATTTAGAATACCATTGATTAACAGTTCTGATTATTGATTATGTCATCCCGCTCAAGATATGCCAATGGCTCTGATAAGAGGTTACCCTGGAGCAGATAGGCCTGTCCACTGGGCTACTGGACACACACACACACACCACACACACACACACACACACAATATGGGTCCTGCTCCTCCAATGGATTGAAAAGAGTCTTTCTGTTTCTTTTTCAAACACAAACACATTCACACAGATTGTGTACACCCTTATATATTCACTCATTACCACACAATGATGGCAGACAGTACTACTCTCTGTTGACAAGGGGTAACGTCTGCTCATCTGAGGTCTAAACATTGAAATTAACACACCATCTGTTCCTGCAGTGTGCCTAGTGGCCATTTTGAAATTTCATCAATGTGAACATGTAGTGTTCAAGCTACCACACACAGCTTTTCCTAAACTTAATTTAAATCATGTCTTGTTGGCCACAGTGGAGCAGGAATACCCCTCATTTTCTGTTTCACTGCGGTGAAACAAACACTTCCAAAAAGTAAAAAAAAACAATATCCACAGTTGAAGACATTTTGTGACTCAACTAACAATGAGTTGTACTGTTGAGTTGTGGGCCCAGTCCAAGACCTGAATGTTTTCTTTGCCAAAAAGAAAGAGAGATGAGATTTATTAGGGTCAGAGTTAAGCAAATCTGTGATTTTGCCAAAAGTAAAGAAGGGATTGGCATTTGGTTTTTGGACAATACCAGTCCACTGAAATATGTCCAGATCAGCCATCTCTAGTTTTTTTTATCTCACTGGCTGATTCACACCATGATGGTAGGCATGTGAAAATCATTAGTTGTAACTAGAGGTGTGAAACAGTGTGAGACAGCCAAAGAGGATGCAGAAATCCAAATATTGTACTTTTTCTGACCATGTCTCCCAGGTAAATATGTTTTGATACTTTTCTCTGTTAAATTACTTCTTTCCTTCAGTTTGCTTCAATGTGTACTTGCATACATCTTTGGTGTCATGGCTATGTACTATGTCTAATATCTGTGTACACCGCTGAGTTTCAACCTGAAGGGTTTACTCTGATACTTCATGTAGCACTACATATAAGGCCAAAGATGCAGTCTCAAGTGTGTAGACTCCTCACTGCACTTAGACATGACACTGTTCACAACCTGCAGGCTGGGTGTCACCACTGCCAGGGTTTCAACGTCAACCTTTTCATGTCACTGCCATGTGAGTTTAGTTGCATTCTACTGTAATAACTGTACAGAGGTTAACTACTGGATAGATTTGAATCCCTCACTATAACTGATTGAACCTCTTTAACTATATGCTTGTCTTTAATAATGAGTCCTTGGTACTTTTTTATATTCAGTATTTGTTGATATTTTTTGACATCTTCTTACATGGAATGCTGAAATGAAAAAACAGTGTAACTACACTCCAGAGAGAGATCATATTACATCAGGGCACAAAGTTAGCACCAGCGACCAGCCAAATGCTGATAAAATATTCAAGTGGCTGGTAGATTTACTTCACTCACCAGCCAAAAAACAATGGTAATTTATTGAGTGGCTGGTAAAATGTGAACCTCCACTAGCCATTTGGCCGGTGGACAAAAAAGTTAATTTTGTACCCTGTGTTACATCATAGCAAGTGTCCTATAAACAATCCACCTTCACATCCACAGTGTAATAGGTAATTCTATGTAATATATTGTTGAAATGAATGGTATAAATGAAACCGGTTGGTAAAGAAGAACAGTTTCATATTTTCTTTCCCCAGCAAATGTTCTTAAGACTATGGGGTCATTGTCCAGTGCTGTAAAGCCTGATGATAAAAACGTTTACAGTGGGGCCGTTATTAAAGACAGAGTGAGTCAATCAAAACTGTCAATAACACAGTATCCATGACTTACAATTACCAGAGCTACCACTTGCACACTGGAGTGTGCCATTCGATTTTTATAGTCGGTGGGGAAAGATTTAAACACATTAGAAAATGAAATAATAAGTAGGCATGTGTGGATACAGTATTGCCTCATGAATTAACTTTTGGGGACCAGAAGAACAGGGAAAAAGTAGGCCTGGGTCACATCTTGTCTGACGCTCTGGTCATCAGCACTGAAGAAACCAGGCCTCATTGACTGCTGACCCATGCTGATGAAGTAACCAGGACACTGTGCTGTGTTTTTGGGAGGTGGGGACGGCCCTGTTGTCTTATTGTTAGGTCAGCAGTGCTAGGCTAGCCCCTGTCAGCCAGCCAGTGTTGAGCTCTGCACTTTGCATAAGGGGACTTTTCCGTAATGAGCCGCTATGTATGGGTATCATGTGAGATATCTGAGCTAGCGCTTACTGTTCCATGGCCAAGGTCAAAGCTTGCCCACCCCACCACCGACTCCCCTACCCTATCCATCACCTGAGAACACAGACCGCAGCTAAGCTCACATTCCAACCCCTCTGGACATCCTCACACCAATTTGGAAGGACTGTCTTTTTTTGGTGATCTGTTTATTGTATATGTCAATCTATTTTGAAGGTATCACAGAAAGAAAAGCCCTCAAACCAACTTATAAAATCTTTGGTAATATTTGTAGATGATACAACTAATGAAATAAGAAGAATGACTGAAGAATTTCTTTTGTCCACTACCCGAGAAAAAAATAAGGGGCTGTGATGTCAACAGTGTCCAGTCTAAATATATGCCTTTAAAAGACAGTTCAGGCTAATTGTTTGTAGTGTAACATAATAGTCTATTTATCTCGTCTTGCCTATGTGCATGTCTGATGTTTGCTCTTTTCAAACAGGTACTTGCTATCAATATGTCAAAAGTGGATACTGTATGTAGCTCCATATGAGTAAGACAGGGGCTTAAGTGTACAGGACCCTAGAACAATCTGTCCATACACCACAATACTACCGCTTAAGTCCCCACAGTAATCAATAAACTGCCCTCTCCCAGATCACATATCAATTGCATGCTGAACTCAGGGATAGAATAAAAAAAATGTGTACCTAAAGGATGAATGACCTCTGCGCTGCTGTTGTATTTATGTAATCACATCAACACGCTCCATGTGTTGCAATTGGTCATTTCATCCTCTATTTTGATAACGGGAAGGAAACGTTTATTTTATAATGTAATAAAAATCAAAAGGCTGAACTCAAATTTTATTTCTTTTACTGAATTAATTATTTATTGAGGGGTGGGTTTGTTAATCAACAATGCAGATTAAAGTAGGGCTTTTTGAAAGATGGCTTATATTTGTGACTCTGATTTCACTTAGATCCCCAATTCTGTCAGAATTATCAACACTTTTTGGCGGACTGCTAGGAAGCAGATAGATTTCATGATGAATCTGAAATCAATTAAGACTCAAATATTCATGTTTGTCATGACCGCAGCATGTTAATTACTCCTTCGACAACTACCCCCCCCCCCCCCCCCCCCCCCCCCCCCCCTATCCAAAGACAGGGCAGCCCAATGTATTGCCACAGGGCAGCCCAATGTATTGCCACTTAGTCCTGCACAATAAACTTTATTGACAGCTCTTTTACCTTGGGCTATAGAAACCTGGTAAAGAGCAGGAACAGCTGATTCCTTCATGCAGTCTAAAGGAGTCTAAAAGAAAGAAACATTTGAAAGGGAGATATGAATTAAAGTATATGGTTGGACTGTCTAATAATCCTTTGTGAAAAATCTCACAGTGAGAGCATGGACAAATAAAAAGGAGAAATGAGCGAGGAGAGATGGATTTCCTGCCATTTGTGATCTATGACCAATCGCCTGTCTATCTTCAGATTCACTGTTAATGGCTATTGGCCAAGATTTAAATCCTTTCTTTTGTGCATTCCCCTAAATCAATAAATTGGCATCCATTTGATTGAATGCTCATCCATTGTGTTAAAATGAGGCTGAATGAGTTTTGTCTTTTTGACCAATGAGTTTGTTTTTAGAACAGCTTTACAGGGTTTTAAAGGAAGTAAAGTTTAGACATGAATGTATTAAAACACATCATCTGGTTAGATCAAATATTTTTTTTCTCAGCAAATATTTAATTTGAACAGAAATGTTAAAAGCAAACATAAAATTTAAACTTTTATCCCTAAACATTCCACTTTGATCATAATCAGCGTGCCCTTTTCCCAACTTTCCATATGATCTTAAATGATCAATATATATTAAGCAATATGAATGATTATATATCCAAACTGCAATGATATAGTGAAGACAGACTGTCCTCTTAAAAGGGCAAATAGAAGAGTCATATAAAATAATTATGACAAAATTGTCAGACATAAAAAATGTAAAAATAAAAACTTAAGAAAATAAACCACAGTAATATTTTATACCACCATAAAAGCAGTACGGTATAGAAAGCTGAGCTGCTCTGCTCTCATCTACATTAAACTGAATTGATCATTTTCATGTTAAAGCAGTTCTAACTGTATGCCTGTTTTGCCAAGTTGACTGCCAGGCCATGTTGATGTGTGTGTTTATCTGCATGTGTAATTGTAAATTCTCTGGGGCTTAAGAGAAAGGTGATAAAGAGAGCTTTACTGTACATTGTTATCACTCCTGCAAATAGTTTTTATGTGAGCCTAAACTGTTTCTACAATGTGCACACAGCTCTAGTGTTCACACAAGGAGACACACAGACACTGTAAGAGTGCCTTAAAATGACTTGTCTGGCCACAGTGTCTACAGGAGTCTAAGGATTATTATTTAACCCCAGACTAAGATAACTTTACCTCATGAGAGATCACATCAGGAGATTTATGGCTGATTTAAAGAAGAAAAATTGTAGTTCAGAACTTCGAGCTTCTGCCTGAAATTTGTGGATCAGATGTATTTCCTATGTCAGTTTTTCAGTCAATTGCAAAACAAAAAAGGTTTTATACAATAATAATAATGATATAATAATAAATATATATACAATATGTACCAGATAAATAAATATCGGTTTAGCAAAATATCTCTCAGGGAAAAAAACACATTTCAGTTATTCCCTCAAGCTGGGGCTTGATGAAATGAATCCTTTTAATTTGCATCTCATGTAAATCATAATATAGAGTAATTCCAATTGGTGAGGAAAAATCAAAAGATTGGGTGTGTTTAGTCATTGCATTTGCTGACAGAATATGAAAAACATAAAATTGACAGATTGATGCTCAAATTAGCATTCACACAAAACCATCAAATTCAGTCAGTCTAGATGCAGAAAAGAGGGAAGACTGAAACAAAAACAACAGCACCCGTGGTCACCTACACAAACAAAGAATATGCTCTTTATGCCTGCAGTTAAACAACAATGCCCTCTATTGGTGTGACACCGCATCTGTTTTCCCAACAAAGGCCATGGTATTAAAAGCAGACTGATGTGTTTTTAAGCACACTCAGCAGAAATATCACATTGAAGTGCAATCACTTCGAACCTCAAAGAATGTCCTTATTAACCTACTAACTACCACAGAATGCTGTATTATTAAGTTACAAACGTTATTCAACTATAACAGCCATTGCTGCCATAATCAGAGGGCCTTATTAGGGCTTAAAACTTATTAATTAGAACAATAATGAATGAAACCACAGTAGGTAAGTGCAAGTGTAGCCAGCATGCCTCCAGCATTTAGAGTCTGCAGACTCACAGACGGCTTCTCAGAGTTAAGAGCCCTGTGTGTGTGTGTGTGTGTGTGTGTGTGCGTGTGTGTGTGAGTGAATGTGTGTGTGTGTGTGTATGTGAATGAGGATGGTTTACAGGATCAGTGAAGGAGTTCTTGACAGGAATGCACATTGAGCCTCTCGTCTCCCTGTTGCTCTCTCTACTGAACCGGAACAGTGGTGTAGACAAACAGGGGCGCCCCGGAGAGTGTGGCGAGCTAAGTGAGTGAGCACAGAGGTTTAATATGACAGCTACACTTCTCGGCGGCTGGTTCAGGGTGAAGAAAATGTCCTACACTGTACATCTGTGGCACCATCATGGTAAATGGAACACACGCCACTTAGAAAACCTGAGCGGGATGCTAGACAGGTGAAGGAGTTTTAAACTGTGAGTGATACAAGCAGTTATTTACCAAAAGAATCTTGATGGTATTTGTGCACTGTAGGTGTATGACATCAGTAACAACAAGTAGTGTATTTTGCGCAAATGTCCTGGTACTAGGTAATAAATTGTACATTATAAGCAGTTATTTATTCAGTGTAAGAAATGGATGCCAACTTTACATATTGTTATATGAAATAATATTAAAAAGCTATCATTTGTAAATAGCCTCCAGCAGATGCAAGAAGCCAGAAGGGATTTTTTTTTTATCTAAGTCTTTTGTAAAATGTTATTTTCATTTCATTAATTTTGTCATTCATAGTGGTGGATATCACATGCAGTAGTTTGTTACTGGTACCAATTATGGACATTTTCATTCATGACATATTTCAGGATATATTTATTCTTGCTTGAGGAAAACACAAAGGCAACATCATCCTCCATCCCAAAACGTAAGAGTAAAAAACATGACTGGCTGATAAGCAGTGGACAGTCCCCCTCCCAGGTTTAGACTTTTCTACATGTGCTGGGACACAGGCAGTGTGGTCTGATGTGGTTCAGCAGTGCGTGGACATTCAGCCAGTATCATTTTTTCCTTCAGGTATAGCCTTCACAATCACACAATTCTTTGAACTACTGTCTTCCTTTGAAGTAAAAGTTGTTTCGTACTCTTATTAAATACAGCAGCAGTTAAGCTGCCACAGGACAGCAGAGAGGTGCAGCCGGCTGTCCTGCGCAGGAGTTCTTAAGCAAGACTGTTTTGTAGGAGATACTAATTTATAGGTCATATTTACAGAAAAAAATGGTTGGAAAACAAAATATATACTTCATAAGTTACGGTATGTGAATTAAGATTTGCTTCACAACATTAACAAATCAACTAAACATGAATTGATACATGTAATCAATACCAGAATGATGCAATATTTCCTCATTTCACTCCACTTTAACCAGTTTTGTTTACCTACAGTTTTTGCCTTTGTCACTTTTTTTGTGTCAATGAAAAAATGATATATTTTGGTATGCTAACACCATCCTGGCAAACAGCCTCTCTCCCACCTCCCAGAAGACCATAAAACACTTGCAGACAGGGGGCAGGGGTGGGGGCAACAAAGCAAAGCAAGAATAGATGGAGAGAAATGGTAATAGCTGCACAATCTTAAATGGGATTGTGGCAAAGATTTGCAGCTGCTGCTTTTATAAATGGTTTTGGCAAAGTTTAACAAATCTCTTGGAGAATAATTTGCCAATAAGCGCGAGGAAGCCCTCTCTGTTGACAATGTTCATGAATAATTTTGTTACACTTCATTTTAAAATACCGTGAGGAAAATTACAGGAGGCATCTTTCATTGCCATTTTGAAAGCCTTGAGAGAGAAGCCATGCGATGCAGCCAAAAGACGTTATGATACATACCTGAGCAGAGCTATTAGCCCGAGTCCCATCCCCCGTTTTATTTCAATTAAAGCTCTCTCTTTGATTCAGAGGCATCCAAATCTAAAATGTCTTTGATCTCCAAAGGAAAATAAGAGTCTATTTAAACGAGTGGAAAAGAAAGTTGTAATTCCAGAACAGGGGACAACTTTCCCTGCTGCGGTTTTAACTGGCACAGGGGTACTTAAAAGATCTCACGCCTGGTTTGGCAGGGGTGAACAAAACAATCCACTATGAGAAAGTTAAAAAAAAAAAAACCCACAGAGTCTGTAAGGGGATGACAAGCTTTCTTTCATTCTGAATCTCACTTCCCCAAATGTGATTAATCAAGTGTCTCGATAAGCACATATAGAGGGAGGAAAACACAGCCTCAAAAGACAGAAGTTAATAAGTGCTATGGTACACTAACACATCACATCCAAGTGAAAGAAGAAAAAAAACTTTTACAGTACTGCTGCGTGTTTCCTGATTAAACAAAGCACTTTAAAATTAAAAAGCTGTTGGATCCTGAGGAGAATTCAAAGTTAATCTTGAAGTAGTCCAAAATTGTTTTACAAATCTGTCTCCAGTGCTGCATTTCCAAGAAAAAATACAGTACTGGACTAGAGTGCTTGTAGGAAAGCTGATATCATAATACCAACTAAGCATATATTACGGCACGCCTCTAAAACATTGTGAATCAAACATATGTGCAGGAAACAAACTTCTCGCTCAATGTTCATCTTATACAGGAAACACTGACAGTCACACCCCTCTGATTCTTGAAGCTGTAGTTAAATCTTGTTGCTCAATCTGTAGGCTTCATGCCACCATACACACTTTGATCCTCTCCGTTGCCCACCAGGGCGTGCAGGAACAGCTACACGACAGTCCCAGTATGAGGGATTGTGGGTATTTTCTCCACTCAGAGTGTAGGATTATGGGCTGCTAACTGCTTTTGTATGAAAGAAAAACATCAGTGTGCACCGCGTCGGAGCCCCAGCGAACAACAGTCGCTCCCCGGAAGCCTGGGTGTCCTTTGATGTGCTGCTAAGCGGCGCGGGGCCACACAGAGAAGAGGAGCACAATCAGTCATCTGTTAGAAAGAGACTAGCAGGCCTCAGTCCCAGAGAGGGGTCACTCAACACTGGCCACAGACACAGACACAGGCAGGAGGGGGAGACAGCTCTAAAACCAGACACTTTCACTTTTGTGGGTCCTGTAATGTGTACTTTCGCTTTTCTTCTTTCTCTCCCTTAACCACTGTTCATTCAAGTGTCTTCCAATTCTCCTTTTCTTCTCTGCATAAGGAAATAATGAATACATTATTCTAATAATTCTGATGTTTGTCTGCTGTGAGTAATAATAATCCATTTAATCAGTGTTCTGTGACTCAACTGGATCTCTTTTCTTGCCTTTTCTCTCAGCGCTTTATATGACGCAAGCATGCATATTAAAGCAAGGCAGCCAGCTGTGAAAACAGCTTAATTAGTAGTAATCACTTCTGATGGAACATGTTTCCACTATTTGCCTCCATTAGGAATGCCTTATTTCTCTTATTCTATCAGCCAACTGCTGCCATTCTGTGCCAGGTGGTGCTATTAGAATGATGAATGTGTCCCAGAGGTGGATTTCTGTCACTAAAAACCTTCATGGTATAGTTTTGCACATCCTACAGATACTGAGATTTTCATATTGTCAATAAAAGCACATGTGAATAATACAAGAGGCACTCCTACAAAAACAATATTCACCTTCATGGACAAATTGAAGACTATCTTGGCATTTTCATGTAATTGTGGTTATGTAAGGCACTGGAACGCCATGTAAAATTCACAAAACGATGGTCGATGTGACAGCATGGACCAGTAGAACTTCCACTGGATCCAGCTACACAGATGCCCGATCAAAAGTGATGTCAGCACAGGAGGAAAACAAGGAGCTCTTTAAGCCCCACAAAGCAAACTGCCTGTACAGTGAAGCAGAGCCTGGTGAGCTGGTGATGAAAAAGGGAGAAATCAATGGTATTAACAAATCGTTGACGCCCAAGACAATTAGAAACTGATGCTCATTCGAGGCCCATAAGTTTGATTCACAGCACTTATTTCCACTTTATCTTACCATCTAACCTGAGAGTTGAATCAATGGCAGCAGTTGGTGGAACAGCAATTCTTCACATACAGTTCAATGCTAGCTTCATTGTGAGGACAGGATCAGCTTTGGGAGAGATGGGAATGACAGGTGAGAAGAGCATAAGAAAGTCTACTTCTTTCAACGAGAACAAATGTCGAGGTGACATGCACGATACCTGCTTTTCTGGGCTTGAATATAATTGAAATTGCTGTATGTCACCTAGTTTGTTCAATAAAACACAACAACTTCCCTTAAACTTGAACATTACTGCGATATAATGAATGTACATTTGCCTTCATAATGTACTTTGACTGTACCAAGTCACCATACTAATGAGAAAATATAGCCTTGGTTTCATAGAGCACATTTGCTAGAATTTATACACTAGATATTGGCTCATTTTTAGTGTAAGTACTACTTTAGATTGCATTCCATTTAGGAAAAGAAACATCTCAAAAACATCCAACATGGGTGTCTATTCCCTCAGCTGTTGATGTATTCTAATTGCTCTTGCAAAGAATCTTGTGGCTTCTACTTCCTAGTCATGCCATCATTCAATGCATATTTGATACTGTATGGTTGGCAAGGATCCTTAACCATCCCCCATCTTTGGCAGTGGGCCCATGAGATATTATGTCACACACGTGTCATGGAGGACACAAAAACAGACAAAAGCACCAAGTGAGAAAGTCTGCAGAAAGCATAAAGGGAATATTGTTATACAGGAAGCATTATCAGGAAAATATCAGCCCAAAAGACATTATGTGGGAGAGTCATGATTAATGTCTGTGGATATTTAAAATGGGGTAAATAGGGTGGAAAAAATATTACAAACAGTATAATGTAATGCCTTTTTCAGGGCAGATATTTTGCCATGTCATTGCGGGAGCGCACAGGTGCAGTTAATGACATTAATAATGACTGCACTGAGAGCCTTCGTTAATGTTTATCTGTTACTTTACTGCTGTGCTTTTTTCTGCTTGACATGAGGTAGTATTACAAGAGTTGTATTGAATTTCATGACAGTGAACATCTTGTTTTTCCCTTTATCTGCATGTAAAGAAATAAATACAAATAGTTAATTTTCCTGTTTTGAGATTTTTCTTTGACTTTTTTAGTTGACCTGAAAAAAGTCATAGAAAAAGAAGACTTGACAGGCTTTTTTAGAATTATGATATATAGCTGATTCATAAACACACCTTCACGTTTTACACATCAGTAAAATTATGATAAATCCCTGAATCAGTATTAAATTCCCATGAACTGAGGCAAGAAAATAAAAACTGGTGGCCAGGTGCTGTACCAGTGTCGCAGTGTGCAGACTAACTAATGCTTTTTTTTTCTGTCTATAAAATTCTTGGCCTACAGTAGGTATAGTGAGTAATTTAACACTAAGATAAACCATAAACCTTTATTAAGCTCACTTAGTTGTAAGTCAGGTTGAAAATTAACTTATAATAATGTTTGTACAACATCTACACACCTGTGTCTTTCTTGTTTTACTTTATTACCTACTTGTTCCAGGACTCAAAGGCCACCACTTGGTCCCATTTGCAGGTAGACACTGTGTATATATATGGCACCATAAAGTCAGGCTGCCACACATGTTCGAGTGCAATTACAAAGGGCGTTATTTAAACCTATTTGTTTTCCATGGTAATAGTATCACTGCCGGTTTGTCAGTGACCACTTGACAGACAGAATGGACTACCTGTCACTCTCTAACATGCTCAACCATTCATCAAGCTCTTGGTCAAAATGTTTCAACTTTAGGTGAACATCCACACGCACACACACACATACATACACACACATAGCCATAAAAGGAGCAGATGCCCAAAGGAAAGGACAGCATTCAAGTCAATACAGTTAAACATTTCTGCTGAATGGACATTACTGTGCATGGGGATTAGCACTTGGCCCATGGGATAGAGGACCATGCCCATGTTGGTGTGGTGTTTAAGTGTGTAATTCAGAGAGAAAGACTTGATCTTGAAGACAAACTCGTATAAGGCTTTGAAAACCAAATCTCAATATCAGCTTTGACATTTTTGTTTGTCTTGTCTGTTTCATATCAGTATGTTGACATTTATTTTCATAAATGATAGAAAAATCTGTACTTTGCACATAACAGGTATATGTGTGTGTGTTAAAAATGAATTAGCATGGTTTGTCTTATTGAGAAATTGTGAAGATTTGGGATAAAAAGTGATAACATTTGTGGATGTGACTGGAGGTTATAGTTACCCTCAGGGGTATTTAACCACTAGCAGTGCTGTGGAGCAATGCTTAATGTTTGTATGTGTTCCCATGGCATCCGCACAGGGATGCAAAAAGGCCCAGAGTGATGTGATATACATTAGTGCTGTCTACAAAGAGCCACATGTCTCACTGGACTCACAGATCTGATGGCCATGGAAAGAAAATGTAAGTGTTTGTCAAGCTATCAAATCTGTTGTAATCCCAGTTAAGTGATAAAGTGTTGATGTTGTGCCGATTGCCCTTGATTTTAGATGCTACTATATCAGGGTTTCCGCTAGTGTATTGCAAGTTGACCCCCCACCAGGCCTATGCATTGGGGAATTTTTTAAAAATGTATTTTAAGATGTGTGAGTGTATGTGTAACACGAAACCACAGATTTACTTCCAGGGCAGACGTATACACACCTGTGGACACCATGGACGCGTAATAGTTCTGTTTATACTACTCTCTGGAGTCCACTTGGTGGACGCATTCCGCACATGTGCAGTATATCAGTATGTCTACAAGAACACAGCATTGTGACCGTGCAGACCAGTGCAGACAAGTCTTAGCAGTCACAACAAATTGAGGTACGCAGATGTCCGCACAGAGCCTACATATACACCCTTTGATGACAAAATTTACGTCATGTGGACCCCAGTAGACCCAAGTGGACCTTCGTGTACTCGCACACGCGGAAGGTATAATTTCAGTTTAAGGCTGCAGCGACACTCGTCTGCGATGCACACAGATGCGGAGATGAGCCAGAGGACAACCACCGCTTAGAACCAGACCAGGAGCTACCCTCCTGTCATCCAGAGAGAGACACACTGAGAGCAGGTTGAACAGGCAGAGGGATGGAAAGTTTCTGCAGGTGAGAGCAGCTGCTCGCTAACAGCTACGTGTGTTTACAGCAGAGAGCAGGAGGGAGGACAAATGTTTCACTGCTCTATCTGTGCTGTGACTCTGCTGCTGCGACAGATGCTGATGGAGCAGACATATTCAGTTTATAATTGTACTATCCATGTAATGTGATCAGTGCCTGAACACTGTGTATCACCGGTAACACCTTTACACACTGTAACCCCCCTCCCACACTGGGCCTAACAACTTTTCTGACAGAAACTCTGTCTGATTTTTTTTCCCGGTAAAACTAGTAACTCATATTTAATTGTTCATAACACAGTAAGCCATAACAGTTTATTAAGATGTATTCATAGTACAGTATATTGTAGCTAGTATATAGCTATAATGTATCTGAAATGCGCCAAAACATGTCAAATTATGATGTGCCTCAAAAAAGGCTGCAGAATAGCACAAACAATTGGTCAATTCGGATATTTTCATTAATGAAAAAAATCTTCAGATTCATTTGTTCTAGCTTCTCAAATGTGAGGATTTGCCACATTGTTCTGTAGTAAATTGTTCACATTTGTGCTATAAATTGTTGTTTAGACATTTGAACACGTCACCTTGTGCAACTGCGGTGGAAGTTTATCAAAAAAAAAAATCTTTGAAAACAAAGACTAAATGATTGATTCATATTTAATTAATAGAGTAGTCTACAGAGTCTAATGCTTTGTAAATGTATTTAACATGTTTGTTAGAACTTAACACTACATATAATAAAACTTTATCAATTTACAATGAAACCTCCACACGATAAATATCGTCATTAATGCATTTCAACTTGTTCAAGGCAAACCAAAGGAAAACACTGATCAATGTTCAGCAATCAGCAGATTGACCACACATGATACCACTGGCCAAGTCAAGATAGAAAACGTACTTGCCCCCTTTTTTCAATGTGCTGTGGAGCCAACAGGTGGGTTTTTCACCCTGATAATTACATAAAGATACTGTTGAGATTTTAAATCAAAACTCATTAAAAAGCGTAGACAGGGACTAAATGCAATTTGTGATGCAATCTTGTAGAGCCTGTAGATTTTGTGAGGCACTATTGTTTGTATGGTATCAGATCAGCTGCCAAATGAATGCACTCAAGAGGTCAGTTATACTCTGCCAGGTAAAGTTCCAAAGAATGCTGTGTGTAAAATGGCTTGATAAAAACGACCAAAGCTAGGATAATTTAGCAAATGATTTTCATGATAATTCTATTTTCTTTTCCTCCTATCTCTTTAATTCCCCTCTCCTCTGTCAGGATTCTCACAGACTTGCCTTGCGGGCAGTAAGTATATGCACCATGAACACATTTAATTTTCCCTGTTAGTCCACAGTGCGGCCAGAGGTGAGCTTTAATAAGGATCAATGGCACTTTATCTGGGACAGGACCCACTCCCGTGCATGCAAATCACAAAACCAGCAATGGATTCAATTAAAAAGAGAACCTCCAACCACCGGCACTGGAAATTCAATTAAAGGATTTATGCAAAGGTTCACTGGCTTTTTTGTGTTGCTGTTTCTGTTTATGTAATGAGCTTTTCATATCAAGAATCAATACATAATCTGGACTGGAGCCATGGGGAGGGTGGTGGATTCCCTTCTCATAAGCATTTTGGATATAATTCAAGAACAGGCATTTCTATAGAGCAGTTAGCAGAATATCTGACCATGTTACTCTGCCCAGTGGGCATGAACTGGAATTTCCTCACCCTGTGGTGTCTTATGTTTTAGCCACATAAGAATTTAACAATATGTATTGACTGAGACATACTTTGAAGTACAGTGATCCTCCGTAAAACCACTTACAGAACTCCCCCTCCCAATCAGCCCAGCAAAGAGGCTAAAAGGCTGGGGCCCCTGCAGCAGCCCCAGTGTGCACCCTGAGGTGTGTGTTTTAGCCTAATGAAATGGGATCTCAATAGACAATAATCCTTGTAACAAGATTGAATGGGGACACCCATGTCAATATTAGCAAATGGGATTGCTAGCTTTTCGTGTTTGCACGCACACGCACACACACACACACACACACACACATATACACACATGTGCTCTCTGCATGCTCTCATACCTGTGTGCCCATCTGTGTAAAAGTGCTCTCTCATTGCTTCTCCACCCAGGTTTTAAGTGGAACACAAAAATTGTTCTGGCTGGACCTCAAGGCTGTGGGTGGGGACCCATAACATTTTCCCACACCTACACGATTAGAGGACTTAAGCCCCCACCCCCACCCCCGAAGTTCCTCAGAAGTTTTTGATTAATCTGCCACAGATGCGCCAAGAGGGGTTGTTCCAAGATAGAGGTGTAAAAAAGGGATGCTGTGTCGACAGAAAAAGAGGTGCATAAAATAAAAGCTGTACAATAAATATCTGGCCAGTTAATGAAGAGGGACATAGGCATTAGCTACTGTGCTGTACGGCATCCCCAGAATAACTGCTACAGTCACAATCTAACACATCATAGTTCATAGTTCAATATGGAGGCACTTAAGTGAACTTAAAAATGTTTGTGTCACTCATTTCAGGGTGTGGGTGGAGTTTATACATAAGTGTGTGTATTAGAGAGAGAGAAACCTGTAGTTAGACTGTAGTAACCAAATCTGTGGTAACCAAATAAATAGAAACACCAGTGCAATCTAATGCATTGCAAAACACTAAAAGCATTATATTAAAAGGTGTTTCTAATTTTTTTTTGTACATTTCATAAGGAGAAGAAAATTCATTAGAGACACTTTGCATTATGATTGGATCCAATGCAACAACACCAACTGCACCTTCAAAGAAAAGGTAATGTTAATTCACTCCATTAACACTCATCATGAAGGGACAATGTTGAGTGCTCTATCCTACATCCCATCAGCACTCTCAGTGGAGGAGAGGGACGAGATGTGGAGCAAAAGAAGACTAAAATTACCGTCTGTATGAAAAGTGAAACTAGACAGTCTATTCACATCCTGGCCTGGCTATAAATAGCGTAACACACACAGCTAATGTGGTGGATTAGTAGCAGGAAGCAGACAGGCAGTCATCACAGCTCTCGTCCTCCTTAGCCCGCCAGGCCCTGGATCCCAGCAGACGTCACCCTATCTACCAAATCAGTATCAGCCAGGGGCCTCGTCCATTCACAAAAGCAGCTCCATGCAACCCTCAGCTCCATCGTGTCATTCACAAAGTAGGGAAAGGCTCCTGTTTCAGTAGTTGATATTCTGTCAGGATGTTACACCCCCTTTCCTCTTCATGGCACCATATAAAGTAAGTGTGTAACACTATCCACACATAAGGCCCTTTCTTCATATTTATATAGAGGGTGGCGGTAAAAGATCAGGGCTAAAGTGCCCATTTTTCATCAGATTCAATCCCATGGAGCTCACAAAAGTATGTCTATCGCAGTGAGGCCTGATTGATGTACAGTATACCCCTCAATAGCTCTTGGTTTGCCTCCAACCTCATTCACTCCAGATAACTAAATTACATGACAACACTCCAGTTACATCACACAAGTAACACACACACTGCTAAGGAGGATTGACATATTCATCCAGAAATTACATCTTCCTCTTGTGTTGCAAGAAAAAAATAAATAAAGGTTTTAATGTGTTTGAATTATAGCAGTTGTGTGTTGGTTATAGTTGTCTTTTTCATCAACTGTTAATGGCATGCTGCTCGTGAAGTAAACATGACGCATCTGCATAAAAACAGTAATTGCTGTTTTGTTTCTCTGAATCAGTGAATACAGCAGCCTGCTGCTTAATCCTGCTAACAGCAGACTGCCAGTAGACACTCCCTCACCTTTCCCTCTCTCCTAATCACCAATTAGGACTCCATTAGTCTGGCCTGGCAGCTCATTTGCTCTGGAGGCGGCTGAGAGGGCCTTGTGCGTGGGACCCCTGCCCACTGTGTTCCGCCCCAGCGACCACAGCACCACACAGCTGTCACGGTAACACTGCCACCAAGTCTCCCTGTTCCACAAGTGAAAGTCCCTTTCCTCCTCCCTCACCACTTCCTGCCTAACAATGCTTTGCCGGGGAAATCCTCTACCAAACTGGCAGGCAGCGTACAGAGACTCTCCCTCTGAGAATGTGGGAAAAGGAGATGCGAGAGGGAGGCAAGGAGGGGGAAGTGGTGGGGGCAACTAGAGGACAGTCAACACAAGTCTGTGGAGCCACTTGTTAGGGACTTCATTAAATGGCCGTCCCCTTGGTGATCGGGTGAAGTGGGACCCTTATTAGCTGAGTAGGGAGACATCCTTCAAGAGTTGGAAGATGGCTGAGAGAAGGCATGAGAAGGCTTCTGGGAAACGGGGGGGGGGGGGGGGACGCAGGACAGCCAGAGGTAGAGGAATGGTGGGGAGCAGAGGAAGGATTCTGATGAGAGAGGGAGCAGGGACCGAGTCACATTCAATACACTAAACAGCCTCTCAGCAACATTGTGAAATTACCCCACTGGCACGCAAGACGAGGCCCAAAGCTCTCAGGAACTTGTTAAAGCCGCTGGCTCCCGCCCCCTCCCCCTCCTCCCCACTTCTCTTGGCTAATGTCACACCAGAGGGCCTTGGTCAAAAGTTCAGCATGTGCATATGTAAAAAGGTAGGTGAGCGCCAAAGGCAACAGACAAGGTATAAGATGGGGATAGTACAAGATGTAATTGAGAAATAAATGTGTTTGTATGTGCACATTCAGAAGTACGTGCTTGGGTGTCTAATGCTGGTAGAAACAGAAAATCAGTTATACCAATGCCATTTATGACAAATGTTATCTATGACGGTCTCTATGATAGCATCATCAGTGCTGCTTTACTGCTCCCTTTTATTCCATTCCCCATCTGTTAAGCTTGTTGGAGGATCAGGAATATTTGATCAACTCGCTGTCACAGTGGCAGTGCATGGATAACATGCCTGTTATGTTTTCATGTGAGCTTATTTGAGAATAAAATTGAGAGACAAAACAATTTGCTTTTTCAGAAGGAGTATTTGAAAAGTATTACACTTGACCTGCCTGACTGGCATGGCCATCTTCTGTATGTTAAGGATCTATAATAACTGTAAGCGATTTTATCAAGTGAGTGCAAAACAAATCAAATATAGCTAATGTATATGTTGGCTTTCTTTAGTGTAATTTTGTTATACCATTTCCAATATGCTGGCATCTGCAGTCTCTGTAATCTCCATGAATCCCAGGAGCATGTACAAGCAATTAAAACAATAGCATCTTTACGCCCCTGCAACCAATAAACAGGCTAATGTCACTGCTCTATAAAGACACTTAGCGTCTGGGGCAATACCCCAGCTGGATTAGAACACGGCTCTGCGCTTTTAATACCCCACCATAAAGAAGGTTTAAAGAAATGCATGCACTTTATTAAAGAGACTCCAAGGAAATAATATCAAATACATAACCAAGACAACACAGTGAAGTTTAGGTTGCATTCACACTGAATCTGGTAATGCATGAAAAAACAGCAGTGATTCCATTCATTTGTATTGGGGCAGTGTGTTTACGCTGCAGGAGTGGGGATCACAAAGGGCTCAGGAAAAAAAACAAAAACAGAGCTACCATCGGGCAAGATGATGAACCATTTTCAACTTTGGCCAAGACACAATCTGATGTCACACTGTGGTGGCCAATCACCTTTTCAGAGTATTAAAATCCCGTCTGCTGAGTTTTACAAACCTTTGCACAATGTTTTGTAGGGCTGTAGTCAACCAGAGAAAAACTTGGTCGACTGAAATTGTAAATAATCTGCGACTAATCGATTAGTCGCGGGGGGGGGGGGCACAGTGAATTCTGCAATCTGTATTTCTCTGTTTAGCGTCTTCACTTTTCCAGCACTTGGAGAAACAACAGATGTGACTTTTTAGCATTTATTAACTGACACACTGTAGTCTGTGCTGTACATTTACTGCCAGACTGACAACTCACCGCTAACCTTTTCCTCTGCTCCACTCATATCCACCGTCACTTTCTCTGTGTCCAACTCGCTACATAAACAAACTACGCAATGATGTATAACACTGTTGCTCGTTTCCCAGGCAACAACACAGCGGTTGACTCACGCGCTGCACAGACTCCCACACGCTAAATATTTCTGAATGAGTGGATATTTGGCGTTTATTCTAGCATTAAAAAAAAATTTTGGCCTAGCGGGGGTTCTTGTTGATATAATCGTTGGAGAAAATTCAGTAAAAGCTCAGTACATTTAGTAAACGCTCAGTAACGTGTACAGTTAGACCATGAGTTAGACCCTATCTTCATACAGTCTATTTGGGCCAGTCCAAAGTTGCCAAAACAGCGGGGGTGTTTTGAATACACCCCCGTTTTCAAAAGGTAGTTTGTTGGTCTGTCCCCCCCCTACAGGAAAATAATGGATTAATCCCAGAACGCTGCTGATGTAGCACTTTTCTCCTTATGAAAGTAGAGACAGAGATACACAGAGATTAGTCGACCAATGAGAATTTAGTCGGATGAGAGAGTATCGACCAGTTAATCGACTAGTCGACCAGCAGACTACAGCCCTAATGTTTTGGCTTCTGATAAACCCATAAATGCATTCATCTGTAACTCAAATTCATATTCCTGGATTGTATTTCATTGTCATCGTAGCCCTCTGCATCGTAGTGCCAGATTGCCAGATTTGGTGTAAATGCAGCCTCCATGTGTAATTTCAGAGAGCATACTGTTTAAATTAAAGTTTATTTATCAACACTCAGTCTGCATTGTCTTGGGAGAGTTCTTCTTTTAATGAATCTTAAATAAGTGCAACTTCCTGAGATTTTGTCAGTGTACTGCCATGCAAGCCAAATATTTAGCCATCTCAATGTAAAAAGGGTTTGGGCCAATGGTCAATGTATATGCACAACATTAAAGGGTTCTGTTTTGACATCAGTTTCAGCCTTAGGTCTGGAACATAAACAGAAATGTTGAACTTTTGTGGTGCTGACTGGGCATTGGCAAGGGAATCTCCAGCCCTAACCTCCAGAGGGGAACAAGAGAGCAATGGGATCCCACACAGCCACAGGTGCCATCTAGGCCTGAACCTGAGAACTTCCCTCTGTTCAACCGCACCACAAGCCCAAGGGCAAGGAAGTCCTTTCCATGAGTCAGTACATTTTTCCTGCTAAATCCTGAAAATAAGAAGAGAAAAGCATTGGGGGACATGTGTACAGGGTGTATATTATGGAAGGAGAGGGAGAGAAATGGAGAGAATATTGGTGCTGGTGAGGGGAGAAAGACATGAAGTGTGTGGGACAACGTCTCAGATTCCTAATATGCTGCTTTCATTGGCATAGCCCCAAAGGTTTAACAGTACTGTTCTGGGAGAGGTCCAGTACCTTCAGTTTCCTCTTGCTCCGGCAGACCGTGCATGGATTTGTCCTAACCCCGTTCTCTCTTTCCTTTTTAGATTACATTTTATTCTGTGTTTTATGAAAGGTCTGATGGGACTTTCCTTCACCCCAGGTAAATAAGCCATGCAGCTGGGCAAACAGAACCCCAACCTAGTACTGGGGTCAGTATAAAATTGGGTAAGAGGAGAAAGAAAGAGAGACTTTGAGAGGGGGCGTTAGAAAATGAAAATAGTATACACACATGAAATTGAGAGATTTTAGAAAGGTTGGTTTAAGCTGCACTACACTGCCCGCACACACACACACACACCCTGGTTCTGCCCTGAGCAAGGAGACAAGCTCCACAGCCTCGGAGGCCAGATTATGCAATCTTCTCCCTAAGTGATGGGAAGAGCTGGCCAAACTGAGCTCAGACGAACCCTCAAGTAATAAACAAAATGTGACAGAGAAATTCACTGAAGACACAACTAAACTAAAAAGATTCTGTCCGAAACCTCAAACCTTAACCATCATCTGTTATTTTCTGATGCTGATGAATCATTCTGTCACAACCCAAAAAGCATTCACTCTGTGAGTGTGTTAATGTAGAGTTATAATGTAGGCTTTTGTCTAAAGCGTTTGTGAGTGCCTATGTGTGCTAAAAAGCATTAAATATGTAGCATGTTTGATGCTAACCTTCAGTACAAGCAGTTCTCTAATTACACATGCTTCGAACAAAATCAAAACAAAAGTCATAAACTCTATAAGCAACACTCCCCTACTTTGAGTATAAATGCATTTCAACTGTGGCACTAAATGTTCAAAGATTTCCTGGAGTTTGTAAAGTTTGTGCGCACCTGAGCAGGTGCTTTCAGCTTCTGGATTAACGTTGGCTACAAACAAGTCATTACGGTCATGTAGATGAAGTATACATATTATATTATATAGAACAAGTAAGACTGAAGACTGTTGTGGGGAGAATGGGGTAACGTGTTTTGTGTTCATGCAATAACATTGAGGTTGTTTTTTTTTGGGGGGGGGGGGGGTTGGGTTTTTTTTTCACTTTTGAAGGTTACAGCACTTTTAATAAAAGAAAAATGGGTCCAACTTTGTTTTGACTGTTGTCCAATACTTAAGTCTGATCTGTAATGAAGCTTGAAAGTTGTGCAGCATTGTTTGCTGTGTTTAAAACTTTGAATTTTGTCTGGCCAATCACTAAACAGCAACAGTCATGAGTGGGAGTTCCACATTTTTTAATGAAGACATTATTTTGACAAACATATGCACTTCAGAGATTAAAAAACACTTCTATTGGAGAACGAAGTCCACCGTATTTCATAAATCGTTAACAATAAACAGACTATTGATTGATAACGTGGCAGACAATTTAAGACATAGCTTTAAATGGGCTTGTGCTTCACACCGCAAGGCAAAGCCACCAGTCTGTTGCATCACAACGATCCTAAAAAATGTAAAGCAACAAATTGAGGAAAGACATCTTTTTTGTTGAGCATTTACCAACAACTTGTCAGCATAACACGCAATGAGTTGTCCATCATTACACTCCATGTATGTAATGTAGTATGCCAAGACACACAAAAGGCAATTAAATTCCCCATCTCCCTGGAGGAGGATATAGAGTATCAAGATGCACACCCAACAACTAAAAGAACGGCTGATGTTCTTGGACATAAAAGAACAAATTCTTTGCAAGTGTACTACCACTAAAGTCCTCACTAATAAGCAAGTAGTACAATGTGACAGACTCCTGTCCAACAAAAGTTGCAGAAAACAGAAGAATGACCAAATCGAGGTTCCCAGCAGATTGATTACTCTTCCCTCGGGCCACATCTAAAACACAAGTTATTTCATTTTTGTTTTGCTGTCATGGTTTGTGCTGACAAAGCCATATCAATCTTTGCACATTTCCATAGAGCTAATAATGCTGTGGTGGAGGAAAACAGTCTTGTGGACTAGCTATCCTTGGTTGTTTGTGAATGTTGTCACTGTCACTGAAAACACTGTAGAAAGAACAAGATGAACATATCCATACCCATGCCCATAGGGATGAATGGACTCATCCCAGAACACATGCTTTTTAGTGCAACGAGGTGGTTAGGTGAGAGGTCTGGAGAGCCCATCACATACAGGGTAAAGCCTGTGTGAAACACACAGGAATATTTGCAGGGCTTCTTAGACAGCGGGAGGAATGATTTCAAGCAAAGAAAGAGGAGAAGACAGGCGGAGAATTGGGGGATCATGAAAGGCAGCACTGGGAATAGCTCAACTTCTAGCTCAAAGATCTCAACACTGGGCAAGTGTTGTTCCTGTTACATAGTCAGTGCTGCCAGGGAAAATATTTTTATTCTGAATGACAGATGTAGTACATAGAGAACTGCTTTATTTATGAGTTCACTCTTGTTTTCCATTAACATTCTTCATGGCTTCTTTCCAAAAGTTATCTTAAAACATGGCTGTATAGCAGTAGATAAAAGGGGAGTAAACCCTTCATATGATATATGAGTCTTTGTAAAAGTGCTATAATGTAGTCTGTGACTATGAAAGAGATATCTTTAGGGGATACCAGATTTTTTTGTGTAATGTTACATAAACAGAAACTGTAAAAAGTGGAAAAATAGAGTGTGCACACTAGATAATGCTCCCATGAACATTTGTTGGTGTATCACCACATGACGTTTCGAGATTTAAGCTTACAAGCATTAAGCTCTTCTTCATCTGAAGAAGAGGGTGGGGGTGGATGCGCTGAGCAAAACTCAAGAAAGACTCATCAGTCACCCATTTTTCCGTTCTCTGTTTCTCTGTTTAGCGTTGTCAGGCTAGGCTAATCCATTGTTGTTAACTTTGGAGTTAACCCCCTTCACTTTTCCAGCAGTTGTGGAAACAGCAGACATGACTTTCAACTTCAACTGCTAACTTTTCCTCTGCTACGCTCACATTCACCGTCACTTTTCTGCTGCTTGCACACACGTTACACACTGCCCTGTCCCTTAAGTTGAGCTTCCCAGACAACAACACAGAAGTTGATTCACATTTCGGAACAGCACTGCACAGAGGCTCCAAAACATTATTGATTTCTGAATGAAGGGATATTTGGTTATTTTTGGCATTAAAAAAATATTCTATTCTATTGGCCTGGTGGGGGTGCTCGTTGGCCTGGTTCTTACCAGCATTAGGTTTGAAAGAACACAGTCTCTTCATTCATTCCAGTGATACATCTGCAATGATGCAGTGGGTGTGCAACACAACAAGCTTTGAAAAGAAAAAAAAACATCAGGTTATCCAGCAAAAGCTGACAGAGGATGAAATGATTGTCAATGTGAGAACTCTCCAGAGTCTTGAATCCTTTTTCATACTATTATAAACCGCTCAGCAGAGTTTGTGAATATCCACTGTCCAAAAACTATATCATATTTAATCTTCTAAACTGTGCATGCAGCAACGTGCCCCCACCAATGCAGCCCCTTGTGTTTGTTTTTGTTTTGTTTTTTTTAAACGTCATCTTTGGCCCACTTTATATTTAGTTGTATATGATATTGTTGATAAAATGATATGGATTAAAAACACTTCATCTGTACATGAGAGCTACAACAAGGTGTCTGGTTGATGGCTGGTCCGTGTTCACCTGAAGATATGCCATGATGCAGAAGGACATAAGTGATCCAACACGTTTTATTTTCAAAAAATAAAACATGCGTTCTCCTGTAAATGTACACAAACAATATTTCAGATTTTAACACTTTTTATCCCGCACACCAGTCCTGCTCACAACTTAAAAAAAGCTTTAAACAGATATTGCATTACTATTTTGACATCATTTCAGTCTTTCATTTTACAATTTCAGTGTGTGACAAGTCATAAACAGTGTGACAGTGTGTATAAGTCATAAACATAAAACCGAATTCTCAGTGTATATGCAACAGATGGATCTGTTTAGTAGCTCTAGGCCTGTTCGTCTGTTCACGGTATTGCTTCTGTGTGTGAGCATGAAGAAGTATAAAACAGAGATAAATGCAAGCCTTGAAGGCACACGAGTGGAGAGGAACCAGTGCCAGAGAGGCTGAGTGAGACGTAGCGTTGGCAGAGCATAGGGATGTTTTCACAGCACATTATGTTTGAGTACACATCAAACATGCCACGCGCCTATCTTTGATTGTCTCTGGTGAGGCTGCCTTCTGACAGGTGTTAGACGAGGTCCCTGGGTAGAAAGGGGAGCATGGTGTAAACACACACTCATAATGACACATCGTGCACTTGGCAAATACAGAGATGACAGGGACCTCCCAGATGATGTTTATGTTGAGTTAAAGTTTATGAAGGCAACACAATTGATATGCCAGTTACACTCTAATCCGATAATTGTAGAAATCTAACAGTATCAAGCTTTTAACGAGTACACTTGTTAACAGTTCAGTTCCCCAGGGCTACAGCTTTCAAAATGTTTGAATGAATCTACAAACTCCAGCTGCTTCTCAGCAGTACTGTACATTGAATAAGTAACGCTTTCCTCTTTCGGCTAGCCTCTCTGCTTCACTACATCAACAATAAGAGCCAAAACCTGTTTAACATCGATTTGATGAGAGCAGGTTTACACTAAACAGATGCCTTACAGAAGGAATACACCAGACCACATATATTGAGTATTTTCTCAGTGTCTGTTATTATTGTATGTTCAGTTCTCAATACATCTCATCTCTCCACGTCTGTTTCCATTCCCTCATCATCCCAGACCACAGTGAGGTAGATATTAGACAATCTTCTTATTAACAGTAAAACCACAGTCTGGTGGTCACACGTGTAATTTCTCCATAGGACACTTTCTCCACCCTCAGTGTTCTGTGTGTGGAAGCTATGGGCTTTAATCGCATTGCCCCTTACGCTAGAATAACTGTGAGTACTTTCTTGGCAAAGGCGTCCACAGCTCAAGGGTTACTGCATGGTCGATCCTCCAGCGAGGTCCTTTCCATTCTGATTCAATCAATCTTTATTCCATCCACTGCCAAAATCAATTGCACTCCGCCTGGGATGCCTGGTTAAAATGTGAAGAGGCATAGAGTCAGGCAGGGTACTCCATGGTGCAGCTACATCTCAACACTGTGAAAGGGTTCCCTTACTCAGTTTACAGTGTGACATGTAGGACCAGTCCTATGCCTCTAATCTGACAACAAAATGACTACAGCTATGTTGTAATATTGCGAACTTTACCTCTAGAACAGGAGACATGGTTTTCTTTGAGAAGATGACAATGTTTCATGTAGTTGTTATGTAATGTTATGTGAAATTGCTACAACTGAATTACATGTTTATGCCTTCAATGCAGTCAACACTTCCTGCAGGTGGCTCACGGTAGAAACCATTATTGAAAAGAGTTAAACGGGTTATGAGACAGCTGCAGGTATTCTTAACTTTAAGACTGGTAGAAGCTTAGTTTGAATTAGTTTTTAACAAAGTTTCAGAGTCTCTACATTTGTGCTTAGTTGAAAAGTTGCAGGAACTTATTGACATTTAGGTGAATCCTCAAACTTCCACTACTCTTTTGTACTACTGCTATTAGGACAATAGGGTCATAATGGTTGAATGCATCATACAAAACAGATGAGTGAAATTTGATACAATTTGTCTCCTGCCTACTTGCAGCCTACTTACATCAATTGAGTCATCTGTTTTTCACCTCTCTTTCACAAGGAGACCATTAAATGGCTCACCCGTTGGAAGCAAAGAGAGTCACAGACAAAGGTCAGACTGACCCTAAATTGGAAACAAAGAGTAAATGAACTGCTTGTTGAGGCCATTTATCATTAAAAGTGTTTTTTAAATATCTAATCCTACTCAGCTCACACAAATATTTTACATTTTGGATGAAGACAGAGTGTTAGAAATTAAACCTGTCTAGTTGAAAATTGACAAGCTTTAAGAAACAGTTTGTGTAATGTGAATAGTTTGTAGTAGGTAGTAGTCAGGCCTATTTCCTCAAATACTGCCCTCCACCCCCCAAACAAGTAGTTTCCTTGTAGTAACATTGTAGTATCCATCCCTGCCTGGTGTGGACACACTGGTCTCTTCATCCCAGTTTACGGCTGTCAGCAAGCACCTGGCAGCTGAAAAAATATGAAGCCTACTTAATGAGTTCTTTAAGAGAGTTGGAAGTGGCTGCGTTCATGCTCCGATGCCCAGGGTTATGAGATAACCATGCAGCAGCAGGCCCTCCAACACAAGCTGCAGCCTGGACCAAGGCTGAAACTCCAGGTGAAGGCCTGGATGATGACTTTGACCAGCTGCTATGGCAACTAGAGCCTTAGTGATAATTAGTTCGTTTAGTTTGTTAATCTTGCGAATTCATTGTTTTTCACAGTTTCCAGGATCAGTTCAAATCACTTTTGGACTTAAAGTTCAGGTGAAAATTGAATAAAAACATATAACAATAAAAAAAAATCTGGCTAAGATTTCAGATTTTTAAAATACTAATTGAAGACCAAAACTCTATAGTTTAACTATGTTAACCGTTTATTTTACCAGTTCTTTGGTGCCTGAGATGTCCACACTTCATTTTACAGTGTGCACTTGGCAAACAGCTTTTGGATATATGGAGACATAAAATCCTGATCAAAATCAGTTTAAACCAATGAGCTCTTTTTGAACCTATTTTGGTGAAACTCAGTAAAAAAAAAAAACTGAAAAAGACAAGCCTTAAATATTATTCATAACTCTCTTTTTATCCATTTAATTTTCTTGCTTTTCTTGCATATCTACAGTATCTCTCTGTATCTCCTACAGTTGATGATGAAGTGATGGAAAGACAGAGGAGTCTCTTTGAGGCAGGGTAATGACTGCCCCTGCATTTAGCTACTTTGCAGCAACCATCCCATATGGGAAAGGAGGGCAGATAGAAGAAGCTCCTGGCCCATATCCAACACAAACACAGCCTTGAATCTTTAGCACAGAGCTCTCTGCCAAAACACTGGTTCTCTGTGAAGGCAGAAAAAAGGGGGATAGGAAGGGAAGAGGAGAGGAGACTTGATTAGGAAACCTTAATGGGACTACCCTGTCACATTGCATGGCTGTCTGGGCCATGGTCCAAAGCATTACTGACACTGCACTAAAGTAACAAGGAGAAGGTGAGGATCATACAGCTGCTGCACTAAGAGACCTCCCAAAACTCAATTCCCCACCTATGTTCTGTGTGAATAATACAATTAGACTAAGGTAATCAGTCTTTAAAATTAACTGTAGGTGAGGCAGCACTTAACTGTACGATATAATTGTTATCAGTGAGATAACGGGAGAGGCTGTATGCAATTAAACACATATATTTTATAGCCAGTGAGCTATTTCTCCACTCGAAGGCCTTTGTCACACCATAGATTTTGTTAAATAACAGTGTCTTCATTCATTATGACACAAAAAGTAACATATGTATTCAAAGAGTGGCCTGAAAAAACAAACAATATGTAAAGTGGAATTTCAACCATTTAAAATATAATCATAGTGCCACATACTCAAACAATTACACAACTATTTAAAGTGTGGGCATGTAGATGGATAATTTGGCCACTTTGATTTTCCCTTTCCTGAGTCTAAATGCAGAATGCTGAGCTCCAGTGAGCAGGCGAAATGCATGAGGTGACTGGGCGGCCCGGTGCAGGTTCACTGACAGCTGGGAATGATGAAGGCTGAGTTGTGGCCCCATAGCGCTGAGCCCTAATACATGTTTCACAGATCAAATAGTCAAGAAAGACACTTTGTTTTTGTTTTTTTCTGCTCCAGACAGGTTGGACAGGGGAAAAAAAGGTAATACATTTACTACCAGAAAAATCATAAAGAGAGCTATTGCATTATGTTCAAAGATTCTCTACTTCTTTGTATTCGGACTGTGTTGAGTAACAGGGATTGTTTTTGGCTGGGAAAGGCAGTTCACTCTAAAAGCAAACTGTGAGATACAAGATAAACAAAGTTAAATGAAAAGGGGTGAAAAGAGCGTAACTCAGACCATAGTAATTGCTCATTTGTAACCCAAAGCCTGGCTCCCCTGGTGGGTGCAGTGGAGAGAGTGATGGGGTGTGTTAGCTGGGCCCCAGTGTGATTGGGTGCTCTGAGCCAGTACACCCTCTCTTGGCTTCCAGTACAGCTTTATTTGAAGAGTGACCTTGAGTGGGACAGCGCTCCTCTCTCGTTCCTGCTCTCCTCCCTAAACCATCTTTTCCCTCCCTCTGTCGAGGGAATGAAAGCTTTGCCAAGCCGCCGTCAACACAAGAGCTTCAGAGGAATTACAAGCTGCCCAAACCAGGGCTGTTTCAATGAATAAGACCAGTGTCCTCACTCTTACTGTGTCTTTATGCATTCATCCTTCTGTCATCCTGCTCCAGCACTGTGTTCAAAATCTAGGAGCAGGTAAGAATAAAGCACAGCCCAACAATGCTTCTTTCTGATGGGATGTTCGATTCATTTACAGTAAAAATAATAAATAACTTTTAACTCATTCTGATGAGGCAGATTTTTTTTTCTGATGTGAACAGGGTACAGTGAATGGCCACACATTTGTGTTCCATAAAGCTTAACTCTAGAAAGGGAGTGTTTACTTCTGACCAGAGATTCTCCTCTTACCCACTCCAGACCAAATTTGGGAGGCACACAGATCCAGAGGCAACAGCGAATGCGGGGATGAAGAGAAGGAAAGAGTTACAGCTCCACTCCGGCCCCCATTAAGAGAGGGATATGAGGCCATCAAAGAGCAAAACATTTCATGTGGATTTCCTGCAAAACATAACTTAACTTGTGTGTGTTTAATATGAAAATTATTATCTTTTTTAGCTATGAAGTGAACATGTCTCAGCTATTTCTGAGTCCTTCAGCCTCAATGGGATAAATCTTTATTCTAAGCCAGACATTCCCTAATTAGAGACAATTACTGAATAAAGGGGTGCTATAAGACCAAAGGAAATGGCTTGGAAGTGAGAAAGAGCGGCAGCCCGCAGTCATCCAGTAACACTGAGTCGAGCAGTGAAGAGTAGCCTACAGATAACTAATTCATGGAACAACCATAGACATTGGAAAAATATGGGCCCATGATGACAAAATAATCACAGGATGACAAAATAATAATAGGAAAGAGGAATCATCCTGGATAGACCTTAAAGCCCCCTAGATTTACTCCATCATATCTTTTAACATGTACACGCTGCCACAAGCAGTAGGAGCAATTTCCATTGCTTTGGAGCACTGTCTGGGTTTACATGAGGATTAAGGTTTGGCTGTCGACTCAGAATCCAATGTGAAGCCTTCTATAACAAACTGAAGTAATTAACAGCTCACTTCTAAGGCTAACCTCTTTCATTTAGTGTCCTGCGGAGCTGCCTCTTCCCAGGAGTGAAGACCTTAACAAATGGCTTTAATAGGCAGACCTTCATAATGTAAACCCCAAAGTCTTGTGGGACAGCTCACGGCTTTGACCACAGAGCAAATATGAGTAATTTGTATACACGTCTGCTGGGAGCCATAACAACCGCACTGGGAGGAATTACTTTATGTAATTACTTGAGAAAATATCTTGGTAAAACACATGCAAGGCTATGTCATGCTATGAAAGAGAAAAACAGAGGAAGAGAAAGAGAGGGAGAGATTATGTGATCTATCCATGTGGTGGTTAGGGTTCTCAGTGGAGAGGCTATGAGGCAATCACAAAGGCTCCTCAAATGCACCCAGCAAATTTACTCACATGGAAAATTAAGCAGAGACGGCATTCAGTCCCCCTAAAGACTTTAAGATATATGGCTGCTTTTGTAATTATCATGGGTCAGGTCCTAAATTGAGATATGTTCATATACCAGTGATTTCAGTGTAAATCTTCCTGTGTGTGTGATGATTCTTTCAACAGCATACTTGCATGCGTGTCTGGCTTTTCATTTAGCATACTCTGTTATCTGTGTGTGTGTGTGTGTGTGCGTGTATGCATATGTGTGTGCATGAACTGGGTGATATATGAGTTGCGGTAGGATTGAGAGAGCCCCGTCAACAGCTGCTGGCTGCCATTCACACCTGAGAGGACCCATGTCCTGATGAGAATTAATGTACTCTGACATCTTCTGGGACTCTGGCAGCCCCCAGAGGGCCTAATGAAGAAATACAACCTTGCCAAGAGAGAGGGGGCATATCAAAAGGCTCCCTCAGGCCCCAGGAGAGGGCATATAGAGAGGGTATGGACAGACAGAGGAGACATGGACCAAGGATATTTGGGAGTGAGAGCAGAAAGACTGAGATTATTCTTAGGCTTGGATACTTTTGTTATGTTTTTTTTTTTTTTTAGACACGGTTTGAACCTCAGATGCTCATCATTATGCTGATCTGCCAAGCTGTGTTAATTAAACAAGTGTCACCGACATATGCTGGAAAATTCTCACCTGCTCATTAAAAACCTAATAATCAATCATATTTTTTTAGAACTCTTGAGAATGAACCAATTGTCTGCAGGTTACATTTCATGACCTTCCAGCAAACCGGTATAAAGAAGGGTCCTAAAGGTCTGCAAGGTTAGAGGACCAACCTCTGTGGGTCATGTGTGCCCTAGGAAAGGTCACATATGGCACATCTACAAGGACCAGTGTGTTTAGGATTCAAGTATTGGTCATTATGCAAAAATCTATTTGGGTCCCAACTGATGTATCATCCAAGTACCAATTAAAATGATTCCTTTTAAATGCATGGTGACTTGTACATGTCTAAAGGGACAGATGGTAAAACATAATGGTATATTTGTCCAGAAAAGCCTTCCCAGCTATCCATAGACCACAGAGTTGGGGCAGGAGGTAAAACAAGTATTCCAGTCCTTCAACCTCAGACCTTACTCTCACTAAATCCCTCATTTGCTCATCACTTTTCTTCCCCCACATCCTTCCCTCAATCCGTCTCTCTGAAACAAAAAGAAGCACATTAGATTTCCAATGCTCCACCACTCTTGGCAAACAGGGTGACTTTCACGAGTGAAGCAAGCAGAGTTTCTAATCTCAGAGGAGAAACTCTGAAATAAAGACTCAATATGGAAGTCTGACCACCAGGAAGAGCAAAAGAAAGACGGGAAGAAAGGCAGACAGAAAAAAGACAAATAGTGAGGTGGGAGTGTGAGGGGATGAAGATGTCTGCACAGCATGGAGTTGTTGACAACCCAGGGTTTTGGCTCCAGTGTGGGGGTGCCTGAGAGCGGCATGGGGCGCACCCAGAGGTTCAGTAAAGGTCCAAAGAGGACAGAGTACACTGGGAACCCTGCCAGGAGGACCAGCAGCCTCTGGATCCCCTCATGATGTTGACTAGCCATCCACAAACCACCAGGAAATGGCGGTAAGAGCTGACCCAGACAGAATTCCAGGCGTGTGACCATGTGACGTCAGTGCAACCAACATCTATCATTAGCACGTCCACAAGCTCTACCCACATGTTCTTCTGTCCATTCAGGCAACATAGGAGAATGCTCTGTGATGAAGCGGGTTGGGGCTGTGAAAGTGACCAGATGCCTGTCTTTTTTGGTATCGGCTAATTTGAAGTTCATTTCAACTGCTTTTTTAACAGCTGCTCAGTAGTCGCACAGCAACACTTGCTGCCAGGATATCCCTGTCTGCATTCTGCTCTGCCACTAATCCCTGAAAATTACAGTGTAACTGCATCTGTGGAAAGTCACGGTGGCCACTCAGACCGTCCTGTTCACTCACAATGAAAAAGGGATTACACAGGGATACAGGCATTTTCACTGAACCTATGGAGAAACATATTCCAAGTTCATATTTAATTCTCTGCTGCGTAGTTTACAGGCAACCTTTTACAAAATTTGGTTTCCATTCAGACAAGTCTTCAACTGGGATTTTTTTCCTGGTTCATTTTAAAGCAAATTGTTTTCCAACAGCAGACAATCATGACCCTCAAAAATACCGTGCAGGCATGTGAGAGAAAAAGAAAGAAACTTATATCATGCATTAATGGGCAACAGATTGAAAAATGTGAATCAACTGCACTTTGGGACAATCTATTCCTTAAAAAAAAACTCTCCTCTTTGCGTATCAATTCCATTTGTCAAAAGCTAAAAATCTGTTAACGCGCAAAGCAGAACAGTGACGTAGAGAGCAAAAGGTGTTGTTAAGGAGAGGTTTTCTTCTTAGGTTCCAATGTTTGGACAGAAATTGCTCTTTCATCCTCCATTAAAATGTCCCACGCATTTCTGTCAAAACAGTCCCTTCAAAGTCCCTGTCAAACATGTATGCAGATGAGAAACACTCTTACCCAGTCATCCTGTGGGCAAACATTACTTCCAGCTGAGCAAACATGCTCAGACAGAACAAGCTATACATGACAGAAGGCTCTAGTTTCTTACTCCATATTGGTCAAACACTATACAGCATAAACACACATACTGTATTGTGCACCCTTTATATGTTTGAGCCTCATGCCTAACACTACCTATACTTTTATAAGAATAAAAGTTTCACCATGTTTGTTAAATGTTCTTCACCAAAAACATAAAGATTGAAATAATTAACTACAGATCTCCACTAACAATTTTTATACAAAAATGGAGCTATCTTGTTTAAAAGAAAACAAAACACACCACCGCTGACATCATACAAAATATAATGTTTTTATTAAAAAATAAATAAATACATTTTAGAGGGGGAAAGCAGAGGTACTACTTCAGACAGCAAATGCCACATATTAAATAAGTGTGGCTACTGTTTACACCATCATCTACAAATTAAAAGAACCACAAGAGGAAATGCTTCAACATCTGGATGGCTTACCACCTTGGAAAATAAAAATTACTGAAGTCTGAAGGAATCCCTGTCATCTGACCCGTAGACGAGGGGAAACCTGGAAGACTGGTGGAAAACTCACAAAGAAGCGAAGCAGTTACAGTTATACTGCATGTATAGTTACTATACTGTACGTTTGCAGATCTTTATTTAGATATAATTAATTAATTAAGTTATTTATTAACGTATTGTTAATATTAGAATTTTTTCTCTGTTGTCTGTGTTTCTGGCTTATTTTCTGTTTTTTTGTGTGATATCCCTCTGCTTGTGGATTTAGGTAGCAGGAGTTAATTGTTGCTTATACTGATTTATGCACTGGTCTATGCATGGATTTGGAAGCTGCGGAAGTTAATAAAGGAGATTTTTAACTAAATTCTCTCTCTCTTGTTCCCTCGCTCTACCATTAAAAGAGAGACAACAAACCTTAATCAAGGTATTGTCTTAATTGGCTTAAGTGTTGGTTTATGGAATAGTCAATGATCCTCTAGACGCCATTTTCATGTGATCATTTTGCAGCTGCAGGTCAGGTGAACTCTGACCCTACATCTCTACATGATAATAGTGAGAGCAGACCCTTGGCCTCTCTCAGTATTAAACCTTTTATATTGGTCTCAGTGGCCATGTATAATGTCCAATAATTGATTATGTATTTTAAGCATTTCTTACTTATTAAGAAATTAAGAAATTACATAATTTCTTAATTTTAAGTAATCTATTCAACAATCACTAATAATCACTAGGATTGTTATATGTTTGGTTTTTTGTTTTTTTTTTAAAGTTTTTGTATGTTTCTGTTTCATTATGACCTCTGACCAAAGATAAAAGTAGGCAAATTTTCTGAACATGAGCCAACTAGATCAGAGTGGCTCTGCAGATCTCTTGGACACTTGACACTCTTCATTATGTCGTAAATAAGCGTACAACTAGCTAATGCAGCAATCTGCAGTAACTGTCTAAAGTTGGCACATTATATTCTCCTCCTATGGGACTTCACATAAACTGCTGCATTGGGAAAGAGGGTGAGAAACTTAAGCATGTCCTAGCTCTATAAAGTATATACTGCAGGATCTTCTTAATGATGCACTATTTTTGGCAGATAGTTTGCAAGGAATCAACATACTGTATATTTCTAGTAACAGAGAATTATGCAAAGTCACTGGTTGCCATACTGAAATATTAATGTATCACTTGATGAAAAGAATACAGTAGTTATTACCCCGATGAGGTTAATAATCCAGTTATGGTTTGAATTCTTTTAAAAGGAAGAAGACTGTGTCTAACTATGAAGACGTTTTGGGACACTGAATAAGAATCTGTAGAGTGGTGCTTGCAATCGTGAGAGTGGGTCTGGGAGAGTTATGGCTTTAGCTAGCCTGTAGTTTATGTGCACTCTGTGTAAAATGCAGAGCACTTTGAGAACATTTATCATAAAATACAGGGAAGGGACTGGGATGTAAAATGGCTGCTCTGCTCGGCCTCAGTATCTGCAATGTGATATAAATTCTCCAGATAAATAATGTATAACACCACTGTTGAAAAGATGTCAGAGTGCCTCTTATTTCTTGCTCTGACAATTATAATGCTTTGTAAAGGTTTTTGTTTTCCTCTTTTGTCATTTGGGAAAACTCTACTTCTCTTTTATGGTACTTACAGTCAGACAATGTGGTTTTGCTTGTCCCAGTGTTAACTTTACTATGCAGTGGCCAGAAAAGTAAGTGAACCCTTTGGAATTACCTTGTTTTCTGCATGAACTGGTCATAAAATATGATCCAATCATCATCCAGGTCATGAGCATAGACAAACACAATGTACTAAAGCTAATAACACACAAACAATGATATTATTTTGTGTCTTTGTTGGACACAACCATTAAACATTCACAATGCTAGTGGAAAAAGTAAGTGAACCCTTGTATTTAAAAACTGGTCAAATCTCCTTTGGCAGCAATTACCTTAACCAAGTGTTTCTAATAACGTTCACAGAATTGCTTCATCTCAGTCATATTATTGGGATGTCTAATGTACGTCTCTCTTGGCCACCCTGACATTGTCCTTAAGATACCTTAATGAACTTGGAAATGAATTTCCCCTCCATGATGGCAAGCTGTCCAGGCCCAGAGGCAGCAAAGCAGCCTCAAATCATAATGCTTCCTCCACCGTACTTCACTGTTGGACTGATGCTTTCGTGTTACTATGCAGTGCCCTTTCTATGCCATATGTAGTGCTAGTCCTTAGTTGCATCTGCCTACAAAACATTTTCCTCTTGTGGAGTGTCAAAGTACTCTTTGGCAAACTTCAGGCGGGCAGTGGTGTTTTTTTTTGGTGAGTAGTGGCTTCCTCCATGGTGTCCTGCCATGGACACCATGCCTGTTCAATGATTTGCATATGGTAGACTCATGAACAGAGATGTCAGCCAGCTCCAATGATTCCTCTAAGCATTTAGCTATTACTTTGGGGTTCTTTTTTTACTTCATTGAGCATTATGCATTGTGCCCTTGGAGTCACCTTAGCTGGGCGCCCACTTCCAGGGAGAGTAGCCACAGTACTAAATCGTCTCCATTTATGAACAATTTGTCTAACTGTGGACTGATGAATATCTAAATTCTTTGAGATTATTTTGTAACCCTTTCCAGCTTAATGCTAATCAACAATTCTTGATCCTAAATCTTCTGAGATCTCTTTTTTGTGAGGCATGACTCACATCAGCAGATGATTCTTGTGAATAGCAAGCTCAAAATGTTTTAGTGTTTTTTAATAAGCGAAAGTAGCTCTTACCCACACCTCCACTCTCATTTTATTGACTGGACTCTAGGCTTTCTAATTCCTGACTCCAATTAGCTTTTGTTGATGTCATTACCCGTGGGGTTCACATACCTTTTCCAACCTTCAAAGTGAATGTTTGCATTATGCATTCAATATGGATGAGAACACTATAATTATTTGTGTTTTATTAGTTATAGTATTAGTAATAGATTGTTTGCTCATAATTGTAACTTGGATGAAGATCTGACCATATTTAATGTCAAATTTATACATAAACGTGGGTAATTCCAAAGGATTCACTCACTTTTTCTTGCCATTGAATATAAAAACCTTATCCCAGACTAACACTGCAGAGAATGGTTTATATACACATTGGTGTAATATGTTTAAGGTAATTTGAGGCCAGGCACAATGCAAGGAACCAATCATCAAGTTATCAAGCTGTTTCAAGCTCTGTCACTAACTGGATAATAAGTTCACACAGTATATTCTAGAGATGTATTTGTACCATTGTTTCCTGTCTATAAACCATCTCTTTCATGGAGCAGTTTATAATCACTGAGCAGTGTTAAATAAAAGTGGCTGGTGCAAAATAGCTAATAAGCTATGACAGCTCCTTCTGTTCTCTCAAAGATCAGCACTGTTAAGACGTACTATTGTTGCAAATTTACAAGTTAGAACTCATTAATGCTGGCCCCAATGTTAAAGATGTGTGCAGATTTTACTTTAGATTATACTTCTGATTGCTGCAATCCATGTGAAATAATTCTTTTCTCTGAAGGACTTTGCGACTTATTAAATGTAGATATGACCGGGACTTACTAAATCTATCATGTATGGAAATCTTTGGACATCACAAGGGAAGGAATGATGATAGATCAAACAGACCATACTGTACATAGAAATGAAACTAGGGCTGCAATCTTTTCAATTAATTGATTAACCAATATATAGTCAAATAGTGAAAAATACACATGACAATGTCTCAATGTTCTGCTTGACCAACAGTCGAAAACTTTAAGATAGTCCTTTTGCATCAGAGAAAACACAAAAAAGCAGCATTATTCATTTGAATTTCTAATTTTCTGTTGACAAAGTTTATAATAAATTCACTCGTTCTTTTAGCTTCAGATACAACTTTTACTTCTTAACCACACCCTATTTTCCCATATACATGAATAAAACACATTCAAACTACATATCCCTCCTCTAAAGGACACAGGCAGTGGGGACGCCATGCACACTGGCAGCATTTAGCAGGTGAAAAATGGAGTTTCCCAGGCTGAACCAGCCCAGAAGGCTCACTCAGATGGGTTGATGAATGTGGAAGTGAGCCTCGACAGGCAGGTTTATTTTTATTACGTCTGTCATCGTACCTTTGCAATGTCTCCATAGCAAACACACATACACAGTGTATGCTATACCAGGAGGGGGAGGTAGTCTTTAATCACAATAAAAGGTGGTGTATAGATGCCATTGCAGATTTTGGTCTTAAAACTGTTGATAAAAATGGTGTTTTCAGAAAATGTTTCATAATATGCCTTTTATGTAAAAATATTGCACGGTCTTACAGCAAAGTCAAATCAAGTCAATTCAAGGAATATAGCCAATTTCCTCAAAGACAACACTTAGGGATGAGATGATAGAAACCACAGAGGAGAATGCAAGAGAAAAATAGAAGGTCAATATACAAATATATGGCAGATATTTGAAAAAAAATGTGTGTTATTGAATATCTCTGTATAAGTGACAAAACCAAGTACTCTGTGTTCCAGCTACTGATTGCACAGCAAATAATTAATACAGAGGGCCAGCTTACATGAAGTGGCAAAATAACACCCACCATCATTTCATCCACTATCTTTCCCAACAAGAAAAACACATGATGGCAGGGCAAAAACACAGTTTCTTTATTTGGCTGCACAGAGAGTACTTTATCTATTTGACAGAGGATGTGAAATCACAGAAAAGGAGAGTAGAGAGAGGGGGAAACATTCTTTTTAAGAAAATGATTCATGGGCCAGAGGCTGTGCAACTCATGAGTCAACAATGTACTGTGGGTGTCTTTGGGAGTGTGTTCAGCGAGGGTGTGTATCAATAGGTAATAAATCTCTCAGCATTCCCAGGATGAGGACAGCCTCATAGGTGCCTCACTCTAAACAGAGCAGCTTCAGCAGTGCACACAGGTCATGGAAATACTGTGACTCACTGTAGACCACAGATCAGTTTGGAGCATGCCTTTTCATATGTGATAAATGTGATGACACCAGTAAAAACACTACAAATGATGTCATTTATACAATTAAACCCCTTTGATTGTACTAATATTTAATACTGTATTGTGGTTTCCAGTGGAATTCATATTAATGGATTTATTTTCAAACAAGATGTGGGGCCAGTGTGCAGGAATATTTTTTCAACTCATTATCCATAAAATGTACAATATTTTTTGACCTGGCAGGTTTTAAAGTGGACTCTAATAAAATTGATATTAAAATAAAAGTTAAGTACTCTTATTTGGAGCTTCTCTACTTGTTTCAAAGGTGTTCAATGTTCTTAAAATGTAAAGAAAATGTACGACAATGAAGAGAGGGAAGATATTTTACAAAACTACACCTTGTCTCATGTCAAGCTTCACTATAGACCTCAATCAAATTAAGAGCAGCCAAGCTGAGACCCACTGCGACGAGCAAGGACAGAAACCATGACCTGCTTAATGGTGATAGAATGGTCTTTAATGGGACTGGCGTGAGACAGATTTAATGTAGTGACTTAATGCTGAGGTCTCTCACCTCTCGCTAAGGCTCCAGGGGAAGCTACCATTATGTGATCAAAACCCACTGCCACCGGATGGGCTAGATGGAGACCTATATAATCAAGGTCAGCATGGGCCTCTGGATAACGAAGCGTGGGTTAGGGCTGCAGCTAATTTATATAATCAGTCAATCTATTGATTAAGTTTTTCAAATTATAAATTGATAAGCCGATAAAATGTCATTAATACTAACATATGTCCATCAGAAATGACCAGAATCCAAAGAGTTTTACCAAAAGTCACAAAGATGTGCTTTTAAAAGAATAAAACAGACAAAAACAAGCTCATTATTGCATTTGAGAAGTCTTAATGAGAAGACTAATACTTGGAAAAAAACAGTTAATTGGTCTGTCTGTCTGAGTTTTTATTTTAAACATTATTAGTATCAGCCCAAAGTAGTACACATACTACAAAAACACCATTTAGCGCTACAATATCTGGTGAACTGCAGAAAATACAGCTGCAAAACATTGAGATGCTTTGTTCCAGTTCACCCACAGCATCATACAGTACAGAACGGGTTCAGTGGGCTGTTTCCTCCTTTTACATGTTGGGGAAAGCACAGCTGCAAATCTGCACAATCAGTACCCTGAGATCAAATGATTACACATTTAAATTTCTCTGCATGTGACACCTCCAATCTCATCTTTCTGTTGTCATTTCTGTTTCATTCTGCCTGAGACGGTTTTAGTCTCCAGTTCATCTGGAGTTCAAATGGAGCATCGGGGACTGTTCACCCTGTCTGTGCCTGTGAGGTGTCTTGTGAGGAGCGGCCAGGAAGGAATCCTTTCAATTAGAGTGATTTATGAGAGACCTTATTGAGCTTATTACGCATGGGCTAAGACTGGAAGTTTTCTGCTCTGTACAGAGGGTCATTTATGTGTTGATTACATGAAGATGAATTGGAGACTTCACAAATATTCCTTGTAGTATCAAATCTCATCGTGACTGTCATCAATCTAAAATAACTTGCACTCCATTAGTCTTAATGAACTGCATCTACCAAACAACTTCCTCTCCATTTTCCATTGTATGCCAATAACAACTAAACAAAAATGTTTTGAAAATGACTGTGGCCCCAGGTTGTATTTAAAAAGGTGGAAATTATTAAACTCTCTAAGCTTCTTTTAGTTTTGCAAATAATGCATATTTTTGCAGTTTCTCCAAGGGTAGTCTAATGGTGGCACTAATAATGTTATCTTAGAATGTATCTGTGCTGCAAAGTAAGCTTTTAAATCTCAAACAATTATGTTCGCCTCATTATGCAATTCAGCAAAGACATTTTTACTGTAATGCTCCAGCTTTGTAAAGATAAAAAAAATATATAACTCCAGCACAGCTAAAAAGGTATAAACATGTGTTATTTTCCCCTTGTCTGGCACAAAATGGGACTGGGGAAAATTTTAATGACAATTGTGTAATTTCAAAAGTCAGCAGAATAGTATTATTAACATACCTCCACCATGATGGTTTCACTGAAAATCATGTCTCTAATTAGTGTGAAGTGTCAATAAGATAATAACAGCAATTTACAAAAAGTTATTATTATTCACATTTACTAGATGAATTAAATAATCTGATTTTATGACACTGGCTATGTGGCTCAAAGATGTCAATTGTTTCAAGTGAGAATTTTTAAGAGGGGATCCACTTCATTGGCTTCACTGCAATAGACAAACTGGCCTTTATAACAAGCCTGAATATAGTTGTTGTGGGGGTGGACTGTGGAATATGGTTAAAAAATATATTTTCATCAAGGCAAGGGGGGTTATATGTGTGTGTGGGCAAGTGCATATAATAGGCAACAATACTGTGATCCCTGGAGCTGTGTGGAAGTCCCCCCGTCGAGGCTGATGAGAACATTTAATAGAACTTGTTAAGTGGGCATGCATTATCATTAGAGATAAAATAAATCCTATCTGACAGCTTTCATTGAGGTTGTCATTTAGAGATATGGAATCTATGCTCTTTTTCTCTCACAATAGAAACATTGCTTCATTTCCCGTCTACATGGATGAGCTGCTCAATTTTACGCCAGCCTTTGAAGGTAATTTTACATTGCCTAGTCCTCTCTGATTTCAACTTTGTATGCATTATTTACAGAGGGAAAAAGGGGGGCAGGGCGGGTCTATCGAAATACTCCTTGCCCCAGGTAATTATCCAGAAGTCTTAGTCCAGCCCCGTTGATGAAATGGGCTCATGTTTATGCACATGAAGGGGATTACACATTCAAACAGTTGGACCACTATTTCACTTCCTCACTGTGTAATTATAAACGGATTAGACTGCATTCAAAATGCAAAGACACCTCTTATTTCAAACCATATCCTGTTCCAAATAATATTGTCCATGTGAATGCATGTGCTTGTCCTGTAGCTGGTTATTTCACTTGTCAGAAAAAAAACAAGTGGAGTTTAGAGAGGGGGAAAAAAACCTGAAATAATTTCTATTTCAAATCCATAGAGCTTCACAGTGTTAAAGTCATAATGGGCTGCAGGCAATGAGAAGGAAGACATGGTGAATTAATTGGCGTGGCAAAGAGAGAGGAGCCCTGTATTGACCCCTCAGTGGTTTTCTCCCTCCACTTCTCTGCCAACCACACAATCAGCAGTGTCACTAATTAAGAAATACCAGTTCAGATTCTGTCCTTTGTAACTTGCATCAGACAATACCCTGAATTAAAAGTGCAACTGTTGTACACTCACTAGGAGACCGAATACAAGCGCTGGCTAGCCAATAAAAACATTTCATCTTGCTTGTTTATAGACTGAAGTAAAAAAAATAATTGTATCGTACTTTTGTATTTTGTGGTCTGTACTGGAGTGAATTGTGACTATACTGTAAGCATTTTTTCCATGAAAAAATAGCATACATAACATACAGTATAATATTATTTTCACACAGACACACACACACACACAGACACACACACACATCCATAATCACATCACCAGTGGAGCAGAGGGTGATAATAAAAGCTGGTAATCCATTTGGTGCTTACACATCCATATAGAGTTCAAAGGTGACACTATAGCTGGGGCTGGAACAGTCTCTGACAGAAAATAGATTAATACTTTTACAGACAAATGCAGAATGTTTCTTTATGTTGACTGTATTTTTCTAACTATTGTTAGTTTGCGCTTAGTTTAAGCTTAGATTTGGAAAATATCTGTAAAATCTTCAGATACCAAAAAACTAATATCTATAAGTTACATCCATCCATCAATTCATCCATTTTCCGCCGCTTAGCCAGGACAATGTCGCAGTGGCATCAGACTGAGTTAGAAAACCCAGACATCCTTCACCCTGTCAACGCCCTCCAGCTCCTCCTGGGGGATCCCAAGGCATTCCCAGGCCAGAAGACATATGTAATCCCTCCAGCATGTTCTGGGTCAGCCCCAGGGTCTCCTACCAGTTGGACATGCCTAGAACACCTCCAGAGAGAGGAGTCCTGGAGGCATCCTGATCAGGTACCCAAACCACCTCAGCTGGCTCCTTTCAGTGCCAAGGAGCAGCAGTTCTACTCTGGATGTCTGAGCTCCTCACTTTATCTCCAAGGCCTGGGATGTAGACCGACTGGTAAATTGAGAGCTTTGCCTTCTGGCTCAGGTCTTGCATCACTAAAGTTGTCCAGTTTATAGGTTACAATTTATCCTAAAGTAGGGTGTTGTGCATCATTTTGTATACAATACACACATTACTTCATTTGTCATTATCTATAGTATTCTATCTATCTAGTAACATACTAATGAAAGTATATTAGAGAACTAAATACATTCATCAATGAGTATTTTCAGAAAAATATGTACTACAGTACAATGTAGTTTCATTTAAACTATGTGATTGGTCTGTACTTTATCCTTATATTGAACTACACATCTGAATCACACTTTGATGCCTCTTTCCACTCGACACACTCACTATATACTGTATGTACTTGGTTAGTTGAACAACACTCAGCAAGACAAACTCAGTGGAAGTTCTTCTGTACTTTTGGTCCACATACAGTGAGAGTGAAAGTTTCACTGTTGGTGGTGTGCATCGGGCCCGAGCACCCGTTCCACAGTTCTTTTTTCCTTTAAATCAGGAAGAAGTTCCGCTGCACAAAGCCGTAATGCTTGCAGACGGGCAATATTACAGCTAAGGGAGCCTTCTGGCAAATTAGAGATGTGGAGGTTGAGAGAGCAGGCCCTAGTCAGTCCTACAATAAGGAAGAGTCACACCAGAGACAGAAACAATAACTGCACTTCCTCTACAATGGTGCCCCCATGCACCCAAATGCAGAAAAATGACAGGAGGTGACGTTTCCCGCTGCATTACTTTTGAGTTACTGAGGTGATTTGCAATTCAAAGAGTCTGAGGAGTGCTGACCACAACACTAACGCCTCCACGGGCCCACTGAGGCAAATAAGACCTGGGGCAATTTGCAGCCCCTTTTGCTGGGAAACACACTTTTAGGCCAAGTCATGTAAAATAAAAATATGATAAATACCAAAGCTAATGAGGCCAAATTTTGTTTTCTGAACTAAAAATAGAGGCATGTGTTAGGAGTTAACTTTATGTCAAGGCCCACCTTTTCTAGGAGCAACTTTGATAGCACTGGCCTTGACAATGTTGCAAAGTAGCTTTCATGTTGTAAATGAATGCTTTGCATATATGCTTAACTTTAAAGTTTTACTTATGAACCTGTATATAATGTTTGGATTAGCATTTGTGTGAAACAAGTAGAACAAGTAGTTCAAAAAGTGAACTTGCGATCAAGCATTTCTCTGTAAGAATATAAACCTGTTATTTGAAAAGTATTTCAATTTTGACTGCTACAACCTGAAACATTCTTACCTGAACTATTAATCATAATGTGTGACTTCTGTGCTGCCATATGGAGGAGCATGTGAAGAGCACCAAACTTGCTGATCCTCTGTAACTGGGCCCAATTAATCCTGGAGGCTACATCATCCACATCAGGTCTGTACAGTTCTGTGCTCCAGTCGGAGAGAAATATGAGTACAGTATTTCTCCCAGCAGCCTGTCCAGTCAGAAACAGGAGAACTCAAAGCACCTGTGATTAATGTTGGAGAGTTAAATGTCTATAGATGATTCAGGATGACTTGGGGAAAGGGGGCAAGGGATTTATCACCATAGTCAGGATATTTGTGAAAGGTAAACTGACACATCTTCATTGATAAAGATGAGTTATATGAAAGGAAAATCGGTTTTACAAAAAGGCAACCCCATTCTTGACACAATTGCATGTGAGATTGATTATATTTATGGCACTAAACTGACAGTTTTAACCTGCTTGCCTGACAGGATGTGGGAAGGTTCTGCATTGCTTTCATGTGAACCTCAGCAAGAAATGCAACAAATAAACTGAAGTTTTAAGAACTGCTGTATAATTTAGGAAGGCTCCAAACTCAATGTAGTAGTCAAAAGTAGCCGCATATAACACCTGATCATCGTTTATGAGAGGGAAAGAAATATACAAGAAGCATATGTGTGTGGGTTTGGGTGTGTGGGTGTGTGTGTGTGTGTACAGTTGAAAACATTAGGCAAGTTTTTAGAGGCCCAACATGCCTGCTAGCATGCATCTGAGCTATTCTTGTTGAGTTTAGTTGTTGATGTTGGTCTGAGTAAAATAAGACAATCTAGAGGTAATCAAGGCAGTCAGGGGCATGTAAACAATCAGACTGCAAACTCAAAAGCTCAGTCCAAAATAGTTCAAACTGTTCTGTCAAAAGCTGCTACACACTTAACACAGTGGGGCTCTATATTCATGGAAAAACAAAGTCTGGGACAAAAAGGGTTAGGACATGTGGGTATTTTCCTGACCTTCAAATGCTCTTCATCTCTCTGCTTGGTATTTCTGTGACCAGCACAAACAGAGGAGGGATTAATTCAAATGAGGAAGAGCAAAACAAGGCGTTAGTATTTGTTGATGTCTGACTGAGTATCGTTGTGTTCCTTATAAAATATTTTGTTTCAAAACAAGACATCAATGCCAGTAGACATGCAAATTCCTAAATTGCACTATCTATTTATAAAGACAGCTGATAGTGTTTCTCTTAAGCTTTGGTATGAACCAAAGGAGATAGTATGCAAATATTTAACAACATGGAGGCTTCACAACTGTATTTCTGGCATTAGTGGACAGCATTTATCAGATAGAAACAAGGGAACCCAAATTGGATTGGACTACGATCAAATGCCAATAGTTCCCAAAATGTAACATCTACTAATCAGGTTAATCCACACTGTAGTTGATTCTTAAAGATCCCCTCCAGACATGGTGTAAGCCACAAAAATACTAACAGAATAATTTATGTCTTCTTTTCTCCACAAAAGCATTAGATTAACTAGTTCAAAAAATCTTGAAAGCATATTTACTCTTTTTTTTTTTCAACTCAAAAAGTGAAGATCTTGTTTTAAATACACAAGACAGTACAAAAGGGAATTCCGGTTTACATCACATTTTTTGATGTGACTACCTTTACAACCAATTGATTGATAGATTGATTGACCTATGTGAGAAGGCAAAAGCCACTTTCTCATGCAAAAGAATCAATCAGTACTCTAAGAGGAATCTATGGCTACTAATCAGTAATTGCTTGGCTCAAGGTGAAGATTTTTGTGAATCAAGAGTGCAGGAGCTGCCGTAGGTTAACCAACCGTGTCTCCTAGAAATTCCGTTGACTAATTTGTTTTCCCAATTACATTGTGGTACCAAGCGTGGATTATGTTCACAGGCAACATTTAATGAAGCGCTACATTTATATACTGCACAGAAGTTGTAAAGAGGTGGATGGACGGCATACAAAGTTCAGCACCTTGATACCGCAGTCCATGGTTCACATCCTGAGTCCTGTGTGTGGTTTGGGCAACAAAAGGCTGTTCGTGGTTGCGGTTAAATGTAATTAATAGACTGTGTCTCGTGCACTGCAGACTTTTTCTGTATTAAACCATGACAACGATCTTTCCTTAATATGTTATCACTGAAAATTGTACTGATACTTTCAGTATCAATATTCTGCCTTATTATGTTGACAGAAAATGTAATCTGAGCAGCATTATGTTTCCTCTGAAACTTTTTGCTGTTGCAGATTAGTTGTATATAAATGTAATTTCTAGGAGACAGAGTTGGGTCGATAGAATCTGTCAGTTCAGTCTACAAAACCAACTAAGTGTAACACAGAACGTTTAGCAGAGACTCAACAGCAGCTGCACTATAAAGGCTTCTTTGAATACAAAACAAATGTCTTTGCCCAACAGGTGCAGAATTACAAGGCACAAATCTAAACCACCCCCAACTATCCTGCCAAGGACACATGATGATGTCTCATTTTCAGTTAAATTCATGTGTGTGAACATACAGAACCACTGTACTTGTCCACAAAATATGCATAAATCAACATGCTAGCTATTAGTCATTTTAGATTAGAGTGCAATAATTCACACCTAATGTGCACCTGTCCAACTACTGACTGACAGGGTTGTATTCAGTTATTCAACTATGTTTATATGTACACAACAGTACATCCACTGTCAATATTGCAAGCATTGTCAGGTGTCAAGGTCACAAATATTGTGATGGTGTGCCACGAAAGTTTGTGCCAAACAGGTGCAAACTGTGTTTGTGCCCAATGAAATCCCACCGCAAGGTCACCTGAAGTCTATGATTAGAAATCTGTGGTGCAAACTATGACCAGTTTAGGAATTTGTAAGTGTGACATTATCACATTTTAATGTAAACATAAATCTAAGACATTCTTTCAGTAGTTATCAGGCAACATTTTATTGTATAGGAGACAGATATAAAAACCTTTTTTTTTCTATATTTTGTTTCAAGGTGTGTGTGGTGGTGAAGAGAGTGAATGTTAATATTTTTCAAGCACATAAAGAAAATAAATTGAGAAAATGCACAGAACTGGAAAAGAAACATGTTTTAAGGGTAAAGCAGGCTACTTGAAAGTGCCTGGCAGCTTAAATGAAGCAAGTGAACCACATAACTGTAGATAATTATCACAACATCTATAGCATTCCACAACTCAGCATTTAATTATAGTCCAGCACATATTTTGTTTTAAGTCACTTTGATTGTGTTTGACTTAAGCAATAACCGAGCCTGTTGGACCAGAGTCTATCTGTGTTTGCCTATAACTCAAACCAACATAGCACATGCTCAATGCAGCATCTGGCTTTCACATTACATTTGAGTTTTGAGAAGCCTCTGAAATGTGTTGGAAATTGGAATTAAATTAAAACATGCGCTCTGCCTAGGCAAACTGGACATTTTCCAAGAATGCATTTCACACACCATAAACACTACAGAAATCTTTAAACATATAACCTAAAAAGGGCACAGCTGTTTTTTTTTAGATTTGTTGTGCATGTGAAAATCTCCCAAAAATAACAAGCTGTTTTGCATTTGAAAGAAATAAGGAGGCACAAAAATCCTCAGAATTTAGGGTTCTTGTAATCAAAAGTTTTCTTTTGTCTCCTTTTTTTTAAACATCCTAATACTTCACATTGACTTCATAATAGCTCAAGGTGTGGCTGATAAGATTAAAATCCACAGGGATTTTAAAAATTGTATATATATTATCATGAAAATAATTGAGATGTAAATGCAAAGTGACTATAAAAGATACCATCTCACTTCCTCGCCTGCTATCTAAAACTTATCATATGACTATTGTCATAATCTTCCCTTTCAATTACAACCAGAGCTTATGTGAAGTTAATTGAACACATTTTATTACATCTTTGCAGTTTGTTTCCTCTGCAATTCAATCAAGTGAACTGAAGCACGGAGGAGAACGAAAACAAGATCAGCATCATAGCTTCCGCGATATCACTGTAGGTGTTCAAAGTAAATGCATTCATAATAGAAGTAAACAGGAAACAGCTTTGTACCACAAAGGCAAAGTATTTCTGAAGCAACATTCTTAATACAGGACCCACACTGCTTAGAAATCATTTTAGCCCACCCCTAATGCAATATTTTACTAGTTATGAAATTGAGGTTCACATATGGTGTGGCCTTTGCCAAATCCTAAAAACAAACTGTTACTAAGCCCCAAAATCTATGTCAAATAACCACCATCTGTACCAGAGCCGATTTACAGTAAAACCAATGTCTCGTTAGCAGCTTAAGCAAAACTACTGCACGATATGGAAACAGATATGATTATATAACATAATACAATAACAAATCTGGTTAAAGCTAACAGGAGGGACAGAGACTCCATTCAGAATCTTAAACTCTAAACTTATTATTCCTCTCCAAATCTAATCCTGTCAGACAATAAACAACATAAATGCCTCTAATAGGATTATGGCCAGTGAAAATATGTTGGCGAGAAGAGGGATAGAGACATGAGGAGGAGGGAGGGAAACAGTGGGAGAGATAAGTGGGGTACCTTTACCACTCCCAGACACCCATAAGAAAGCATGAATAGAGGGTCAGACCTGTGAAAGACTACAGGTTTCCTAAACTGTGGATCAGAGCTAATTCCTCCTGGCCCATAGCTGAGTACTGGGCTGTGGCTTCAAACAGCGGTGAGTTTATTTAGTGAGTCTCTGGAACATTCCTCAAGTCTCAGCTGAAGCCGAACAATAAGATGTCTGGTGACCAAATGACCTTTGTCCTCCATTTTTAATTTCAGTGTCCATTAAAATGGTCGATAATAAACAGATCTGGGTGTTCCTATTTGTGAAATGGTTGCGCCTCTCCCCTTTTTCACTAGACCATGTTTCCCATCATTGTGTGAAAAATCATTAATTTCAGTCTAATGTTTCAGTTTTCTATTATATGGGTCATGTTAAAACAAATAAAACAATACAACTTTTGGTTGAGTAGTTTGTGTTTCATACGGTTGTGTTTTGTTGACGGGCTTCAGTTCTGCCGTGATAATGTTTGCTTATAGTTTTTTTTATGCGTGTGATGTCAGGGCATGCAGATAATCTACATGATCAGTGAGACTGAAAACAGGTGTGCATCATTAGCTTCTCTAAGCAGTAACTTGGCACCATTAAGTTGAGGGAGGAAGAGTAAAACAGTTCTGTAGTAAATGACATTCTGTTAAGCTTGATGCTCTCATGGATGTTTGGTTCCGATTCAGATGATCTGATTGTCAGCAGTAAAAGAGAAATCCCATATTAATGTTTGTTTGTTTTATTCTGTATGCTTTGAAAGCTTTGTATCAGTCTACCTCACCCTATGGTAACCTCAGCAGATGGTATATTCCAGATAGGTGAGGCTGAGATAGTAAAAGGTTTATCACTAGTAAGAGGAGTAGATGGCAGCTTGCTGTGAGGCTGCAGATTTTATTTGCTTGCTTCAGCTGCAGTTACTTTTGATGACTTTTTGCCTCTGTTTCATCAATAGTTTTGTTAATAAATACTACCTTTGTGCCCGTACTCCTGCCTACTTACTAGCTTCTTCAACATCCCCTTTTAAGTTTTCCAGTGCCGAACAGCATCTCCTCTTTACTGTATATGAGGCGGTGGCATTTCACTGTTGCGTAACATGTTTTCCAAATGCTAAAATTATCTTTGATTATGTTAACAACCAATTTGTGTTTCAACTGTTGATTCTGTTGACATTTACCATTAGCAATGGTCTCACACTGGTTTTACCATGTTTGCCTTGGCCTGAAACTTGCTTCAGCCAATAAGGTTATAGGGCTCAGTGGAGGGATGTAGATCTGCTGACATCCACAAATACAGGATAGCAGTCATATTTACACGGATAGACGGATAGAACTCTTTGCAGCTTAAAGCTGTGCAGAAGAGTGAGTAAATAAAAAAGATAAAAAGGACAACCATAATTTTGTCTGTCACTTTGTATTAGAAAAGAAATTAGGCTACTCCAGTAAATGCACATTTACACACATCCATTCCACACAGGCCTTCCCTCTAATGGACTATTGCTCTATGATAAACAGCCCTGTGCCTTCTCAGGACCACCTACCCAGCAGGAAAATCAGGTCATGCACCTGGAAATGGTCAGAGCCACAAACACTAACAAACGGTATGTGATTAAGGCTGGCTATTACGCAGGACCTTGGCTCACACCAAAGCCAGACAGAGGTGGAGATAGGGCGCACTGTGAGCCTGGAGAGGAGGGATGGACCATGTGCATTATCAGGAGGGAGGAATTATTACTATAAGCAAATAGCCAAATCCAGCTAAAAAAAGAAAAAAACTCACACCAGACAACCTCAGATCCTTCAAACATACTGCAAACACACACACACACACACACACACAGACACACACACACAGTAGTAACATAAACACAGGTGTTGGGAAACACACCCAGACCCACACATTCAAATATTTTATTGGTAGTCTTCTGCTGTGGCCCGCAGTGGTAGGCACTTATGCTTATCTGTATCCCCTTAGCTTTCTGGTGAATATAGGTAATACCACATTTTTTTGTTCACCATGACATTATATTGATGTTTGAATTATGCCTCCATTAAAATTTGAATTTTTTTTTTTTTTTTTTGGCTCTATTGCCATTTTCCAGTATGAACGTCAGTTTGTGGCACTGCCAACTTCTCAGTCTGGCAGATGAGGATGGTGACTGAGACTGACCAATGCTGGATTTTTGAGGCTGACACTGATCACAATATTTAGAATTATTTGTTTATTTTTAACATTTATATGACTCGGCTATGGTTATGATGATGGTTATGTCTAGAGGTAGGATATTTTACAGTTGAAAAATAGCTTTATAATCAAAGACGACAGTTACAGGATATATAACATATTTGTGCCTATTTCTGGTGATTTTTTGGGATGAATGATTATAAGAAACTTGAGCTGTGTTTCAGGAAGGGAACCTTTAGTGTGGCTGATTTTATTTGCAGAGCCTGGTACAGAAGACAAAGTTCTTTGTTTGGACTGTAATGTAAGAAGTTTTGTTATTGTTTATGTTTGACAAATGTTACACCACTAACCTAACTACCTAACTGTACATTTGAACAGTAAACATCAATGGAAATTACTATAAAATATCAAATGTGTGTACAAACATAAATATACATTTGCCTAAACTGATACAATTGTGATACAATATTGGATATGCCTAAAACACAGTCTAGACTACAATGTGCTACATACAATACATACGCATGTTGAGCATAACGCTCACTGAGATTAATGAAGACAATCAAACAGCACACTTCCTCACTTGCACACAAGACCTCTACCTGGCCTGACTGCAAATGTTTGTAAATGACCCCAAGAATATGTTTGCCAAGAGGAGAAAAATCTTGCATGCATACACAGCTGCTTGCTATTTATACAGAACTGAGTTGATTCCATGGACCTCCTCACAGTAATGATCAGACAAACTACGACATATTAGTATGATGTAACACTCAGGTAATTCCTGCCACTTGCAAAAGAATCATATTGTCGGCGTATAAGATCCTAGATCGTGTTATGTCCAGCGGGATGTTATGTTACCAGAACACTTAATAGTGTCTGGGCTGAGAAGGAAGCGCTGCCTTTCAGTGTTTTTGGACAGCAGACAAACAATCTCCCAGTTGTTTGTACTGTAAATCACATTATGCTCCACAACGCCCTCCAACAAACCTACCGTCTACCAACACCTCCTACTGTGACACATTAATTATAACTTCCTGTATACAGCCTATCCCAAGCCATGAATACGTAATGCCCCAAAATGAGTCATATTCACATAGCAGACGCCCAGCAGTGAATAAATACAACCTATCCATCACACACTGCCCAGTGAAAAATTAATGAAAGCCCACAGAGGCAAGCAGGAGCCTGGGCCTAGCCAACGGGAAGAGTGGAAATTATTACTTTTTTTTTTAAGTGAAATTTAACAGCCATCACAATGTCCAAATTATGTCCTCTATGCCAAACAAGAGCTGAGCACCAGAGAACTGACAGACTCAAAGAAAATACATTTCAGAATCAGAGTGGATAACAAGCAGGTGTTCATAACAATTCAGTCCAAACTAGGTTCTAACATGAGCTGTAACTTGAATTTTTTTCACTCCTGAAGCCGTCTCTGTCTTTCCTTAGGATGGTGAAAAATGCAGTGGAAACTGGCAGGTCATTCATCTCTGTTGTCCCAGTGGGTGGTGTTGGCTACAGGTTGACTAATGGTCCTGTTGAAATGCTTCAGATGTCTGAGTAATGACAAGCTATAAAAGCTAAGCTGACTATAAAGTCAACTAATCTGAAATCTACTGTTTTCCAGTGATGAGAGCTGTTTACGTTTTTGGATTAAGAAAATGTCATAAAAGTATGAAGGCTAAGGTTGGAGAAGGTAACTATTTAGTGGTCCATTTGTCATTTAAAAAGTTCTTAAAATTAAGCAATTTGAGACTACACATAAGGAGTTAAAAGTAGTTATATTCTTAAATAGTTTTAATACCACTGGGGAAAAACTTTACTGGTCCCTCCATCTGTTACCTTACTTCTCAGCACTGAAGATAGAAAAAAATGAAGGAATAACTCAAATGACAAAATACCAAAGAAAAGCCAAACAGAAGGACTGACATAAGGAGGCAGGAAAGAAGGGAAGAAAGGAAGTAAAGAGAGGTAAATGTAGGATCTATCCTGAGTCTAAACATCCACTGCCCATCCCTCCTTCCCCCCCTCAGCCCTGCCTCCACTTCTGTTATTGCTCCTTCTGCTCCTCATGTCTGTTAAGTCAGCATGACATTTTATGATGCCTGGATATTAAAAAGCAGTTTCTATTATGTGTGAGAGGGAAGTGGAAACAGCCATGCTCATGCTAGGTAATTAGGGGAAGCAGGCGAGGGGATATTTATGAATGCAGGGGAAGGCCAGGGGGAGACCAGGGGAATTGGTGTGTAATGTCCTGCTGTCAGTAACAGTTTTCTCTTTAACTCTATACCGAACACTGTTAAGGGGGGGAAATCGTTTTGAATCTCATTTATGATCCATGATTCCTCTGAATCATTTGGTGCGTTTGTCCTTCGTAATGTGGCCGACTAAACAATGCAAGTTTAGAAAATAGGGGCCACGGCAGGATAGATTTGATTACACTTGATCAGACAAACATAGATAAGTACCACGATTAAACGGACCACTTACAGTTGTCAATAGTGTATTCATGCATGCAAAAGAGATGCAATATGAGATTGTTCTCAAAATATGTGAATTCCAGCAGCTCAGATATTATAACAGATGTTCAAGCTCTTGGTCTCTTCATCAAGTTTATTAGACTTAAACCTTCATTTTGTCCAATCGTTCCTATGTTATTTAAAGAATATCGCAAGACACTTACTACACTTTATGCTTTCATTTCGTCATGCTTTGACTACTGCAGGGGTCTCCTATACTGAGCATAAACAGAAAACATTTCATACATTCCAGAAAAGAAAAAGTTATTAGTGGCAGGCTGATTTCAAGATGTATTCATTAGTTTTAATGTACTTGACAGACACACACCAGATTATATGTGTGATTTATTCCCCCTACCAAACTGTACACAGCCTGACATCCTCAGGCAGTATCATGCTGGTCGTTCTCATGTCAAGGTTGAAGATAAAAATGTGAGTGAAGCTTCCCTGTCAGGGTTCCTCAGGCCTGTCTGCAGCACTCAGTAGGGAAAAGATTGGTTCACACTTCAGACAAGAAATGCAATTCTTACCTTCTACAAGTCGATTCTGAGATTCCAAAAATGGATGTTTGGATTTATTCATTTAATAACTAGCTTTGTAAGATTAAGGTGAAATATACAACTCCAGGACAAGTAGTACAACCAATTTTTGTTTTAGTCAGTGGTGTTGATCAGTAAATCACACTTTCACACTTTAATTTCATTATTAGCATACTAAATGATTGCAGTTAACTCTTTCAAATAAAAAGTACTCCCACATACTTTTCTCAGCTTTTTTCTTTATTCAGACTGTTTGAATCAAAAACAGCCTGTCCCTTTGATTCTTGTTACCTGATCATAAATTCCTTGTTTTGTCTTTTTAACTGTTTTCCATCTTTATCTTTTATTGGTTTTTCCTACTTTAAAAACATTTTGTAATGTTGGTTTTAATAAGTGCTACACAAATCTTATCATAACCGAAACACAGTGACATTTTAGAAAGAAAAAGAGAAAATGAAAAGAAGCAAAAGAAAACCATATACTTGTAATATCCTGTCTATTCAAAATCTACTTTTGATTTTTTTAACAGAGATCGCATGGCGCCAGTGGCAACATTTTTCACAGATCGCCTCAGCAGATATGCTATAAAACCACTCTGTGTTCTACTCTCCTGATGTGGTCAGCATATCCGTTTCTGATACTCACTGTAGAACTTTGATGAGCTTACTGACCACAAACTGTGAAAAGTAATTTTTATAGGAACCAAAGTTATAATCATAAGTTCACTTAGCCTGACTTGAAAGCAACTGCACCCTGTTTAAAAGCCACACAGGAAAATACAGTAGTTCCTTTGAATAGAGAGTCAAAGGGAAGTAATTGTTGATCAATGTTTAGTTTTTCAGTTTTGCTCAGTGGTGCATGTGCTGATCAAATACACACACACACACACACACACACAGTGTGAATTGCATCTGTTACCTTGTACCATCAGGGTTGTGGCTTTTGGCCCTGTGCAGCTGTACCATATCTTGCCTTTCTCTGTTCGAAAACATTAAACAGTATTTCCAGCCAGCCCCACCAGGCCCCCAGCTCAATAACAGTTTGAGGCTGTGAGAGAAGTGAGTGGAGGTGGTTCAGACACCTCAGGGCCTCGGGGGCTGCTCTGGCCTCTCCCTGGAACCACAAACCAGCACAGGTCACACTCAAGTTTGTTGCTTTTCGTTTTCTCCACAGCTCAGGGACAAAATGAAGCCTTCACCTCGTAATCTACCCAACGTGTCCCCCGGTAGCACTTCTGGATTTAGAGCTGGGAAATTACACTTCAGGCCTGAGAGGTGAGGAGGGAGAGATGTGATTTTGAGCATAGCCGATGAAAGATGGCAGTTGAGATCATGGAACCACAAGACTGTGATACATTTTTTTCAGTTTTCATGTCAATACCGTCAAACATGATATTCCTTATGTCATCAATAACTGAGGTGGGCAGTCACGCGTTGAAATAAAGAAGATATCAACATCTGTGTTTATTTAGTTTGGATTTTATCTGTGATGTTTTCGGTTTGATAGGTACGAAGAGATATAATGTGAAGGCAGTCTCTCTGCCACCTGTCACAGTGTGACTTAAGGGGAAACATTTTGTCCTGCTTCTCCCAAGAGTCGGCTCAGGCCATCCAGCACACTCTGTCTGCTGCACAATCAGCCCTCTGTTCGTGACTCCGGGTGGGTCCCACTCCTTCCATCCGCATCACTGTGAAAACAACCCAATCTCAAACACACTCTCGCTCTGGCATAGCCATATGTAAATACACACATACACACTCACTACACCCACTTCTAAACCCCATCGCCCACCACGGTGCAGCAGGACCTATGGGGAACCTAACCTCAGTCCTGCCACTTACCATTATACTCCTGCCTGTCTGCTTCATTGGAAACATATGTATGTGTGTATGTGCTTGTGTGCTTAACGCATTGATGCATGAAAATGTAGTTCTGCCAAGGTATTCCTACTGTAACTTTGGGTGTGACTGTGCATACAGACTGGAAACAACTTTGCCAGGATACACTGTTCCCGCTATTTCATGCCCTCTCTCCCAGCCTTGATCTTTGCCCACCACTCAAGCATATTTACATAAGCAACCAGTCTGAAAACCATGCAAAAGTCTGAATATTTACATCAGACTGTATTAATGTGGTAACTACACCCACAGAGCCAGAGAGCTTATCTACAGAATAGAAAAAAAACTTCCCTGCATCCCTGTCTTTTCAGGTAGTCACATGATTCATAGTCCTACTTGCCAGCAACTTAACACCTCAGCCACGATATATGGCAACAGGGACAAATCACCTTGTGTGAAAATCCCCATGTACTCCTATTGTATGTGATGACACATGGGGATCCTCCTAATGTATAATGATGAAAATGTTCTGCCACTGTGACAAGGCATAGTCTGTGCTTGAGTGTAAGAGACCCGTGAGCCAACATATGGTTCAGTGTATTGCAGCCGACATTGACGTATTGCGAGCGGAGTTGGAGTGGGGCTCGTATCCAGAGGAGGCTCGTCCAAACCACTTACTCTATAGATCATCAGAGACAGAAAGCTCTCCCTCAGCCTGTGCACGCTTCTTAAAGTGGGCCCATTCACTCAGAAATGAAAATAAAGAGGGAAAAAAGCGCACTACGTCTTTTTTGGGTTTCAACCGCATTTATGTGTGGTATTGAAAATTCACACAGACGTTGGAGCGTAAGGGTGGGCCCTCTACTCCTTAGTTTAGACCACACACATGCACACGAAAATAATCACATACATACATATCTACATGTGCGCTAACATTCACACATGCATAAACACGCTTGCGTTTGCTCACTTACACACAATTAAAAACACCCAAACAACACAAAATGACAACCACAGGCCAAGAAACACAGGCCTACACTGTTGTCGTATACCTCCCTTCCCGTCCCCCCCCCTTCCTCTAGTGACAGACAGAGCAAACGAGCCTCAACATTTTCCATGGCTGGGTGCGCTAGTTAAATGCTCTCAGAAGTGATGTCTCTTTGATGAGCTGTGGTAAGTGATATAATAATCACACCGCCGCACGTTTGCCAGAACACTTGCCCATACTGCCCCACCAGCTCGATGCCTGTAGGGGAGACTCAGACAAATAAACAGATCCCATTTCTAAAAGGCAGAGACTGGTAATGAGGAGTCATGCCCTGCCAGATCAACCCCCCTTTCCCCATTACCGCCACTGCTCTCTTGCTAAAGTGTTCATCCTGTTAACATTCCTCACTCACAACAGCAGTATCCTTGCTGCTGGAGGCAGGAGTGGAGTTTATACCGCTTGCGACTAAGGCCGTCCATCTCTAATGTCTAATGAGAGCACACTGGAGGGCTTTGTGTCACCGGAGCATTTTAGACAGAGAGACATATAGACAAGTGGAGAGACAGACATAGATTGGATAAACTCTCATGAGCAAACACACATAGACAATATCCTGATTGATCATTTCTGTCACCAATGCATCAGACTCTCCATAACTCACCATGAGTCTACAACCATGAGAGGCAGTGATACACTGGCTTAATTTTGAGACAATAAAGTAGATGGGCAATTTTGTCACAGAAAAAAACTCCAACCTGTGTTTTTTCATTATAGTCTTGTTCTTTACAGGCAATTTTACAGACGCCAATTTTGTCCCAACTGACACCGTCCAAACCAATATCTGTTATCATTGTCTCCAAAACTCAGACATCTCTTTTTGCCCTTGCAGAGAATAAAAGACGTTTTCACAGCAAACCCTGCACATACATGAACCACAATCATAGCCGCAATGACGTGGCCAATCTCTCGAAGAAAAAAAAAAAGAAAAAGCTTTATTATCTCAACTGCATAAACCCAGTCAAGAGTCGAGAGGTTGTATTTGTTTCTACTGCGGAGATCATCGGTGGTCATGAGAAAACTCGAGGCTGAAACATGGAATGAACAATAACAATGAAGACCTTACACAAAAGACATACAGTAGTTCACAGTGACTCCCACAGGTGATTGACCTTCTGTGGTACTCAGCCTTCAACAAAAGGGCAGGAAGCACATTTTCACAAAAAGGATTTTCCCATTATTTTAGCCTTAAGATTATTTTTTGAAAATAGGGCCACTTCAGGAACATTTAAACCACAAGGGCCAGACTAAGGTGCAATACTAGAACAATAAATACGCCAGGCCAGTAAGTAACAAGATGACAGCACAGAAACACCAAAGCAGCGACAGTTAGGAGCAGTGTCACCATCACAGAGAGAACTGACTAGTTGATATTTCAACTATAAAATGTCTCTCTTAGTATGGGCTATACTAAGATGAGTTGCTCTTTTAGATGATGAGCCAGTGGTGAAGACTTTTGCCTCTGCAGTCACATAAAAACTAATAATAATAATAACAAACTGGTGTTTTACTGCCACCAACTATTGAACAGTATTGTGTTGCCTGCATACATGTGCTTCCTTGTGCATATGTGTGTTATATATAAACAAAATAGGGGCCCCACATTAAAAAACTGCCCAATAGCTCCACGAACTACCTTTAGACAAAGCAGATAAACCTAAAACCTTTTTTGATCAGTTGCACTTACACCACTATCCATATTGACCATGTAGTAATCCATCACAGATATTACTTATGAATACTAAGTTGAGCAGGTTGGTACTAGGTACTGCTGGTTTCCTATCCTGCTTAATTCCTCCCCTACTATAAATTAGTCAAGAATGAAATGCCACAAATGACACTATGCTAAAATACTTCCAGAAGCCCCATCTGTCCTCAATAGATTAAATTCATATCACCATCATCATAGCTTGCTCTGTATTCTCTTTATTTTTCATGCTCATACATCAGAGGGGTTGATGGAACTGTGTGCTTGTTCATTGACTCTGAGGTTAAAGTGTATGCATATGAAGTACCAAACAAATAAATATGATCTGGCCCATCAGTCTCAATATTGACATATCCACAGAATCCTCCGTCGCCTTAGCTCTCTCTTTTTTTTCTCGTCATCCTTATTTCCTACCCGGTAATAAGCACCTGAATACATAAAAGATGTTGCTCAAGTCCTTCCTGTTTATATTAATGTTTTATTTAGTGTTTTGTATTATCATAATCAAAGTTCCAATAAAAATAACAAAGTAGAATAAAATATACATATCAAGTGACAGCCTAGTTCCGTAACCTGTCCCGCGCGGAATCTTGATGTTATGTTAACAAACAAATTAGCATTTAAATGAGTCCTGCATTTTATCCTTCAAGGTTATGTTGTTATGGATATTAAATTAGAGTGTATGGATTTGCTTGTGTGTGCATTTGTGTGTGTTTGTGTGAGTCTGTGGGTGTGCTCTCGTGTGTCTGTATGCGTGTGTATGCCTGTGTGTGGTCCATAAGCTGCCAACCGACAAGTCCCCCAGAGAGGTGTTAGAGCAGGTTTGTTTAGGGTTGGTTTGGGAGAGAGTGGGGTGGACATGTGCTCGTTCCAGCGCGTGTGGGTTTCGGTCTCCACATGCTTTAGGGGAAACAGTCCAGACATTTTCTAACTGTATAAGGTTATGAGTTATCCTAGTGGACTACATCACAAGAGTTGAAAAGTTCTTCTCAGCTAACATGCCTAGTATTTTCTGTCTTTTCTCAGAGACAAAGTATGTAGAAAAACTAGACACATACACAGGTACAATGGTTTGGCCATGTGCTTGCCTGCTTTGGATTGTTATCATTTTGGCTCAGCTCCTAGAGCAGCAGTAACAGCGATTACAGTCCGCGGAGTGTTATTGCAGAGGTGCTACACAGTGACTGTTTAAACAGCAAACAGTGCCTAGACACACACTGCACCCACCAGAGAGCTCAAGTGCCAGTTTATAAAGTAAATTCCAAAATAGAGACTTTAAACTCAGTCTTTTGTGCCATCACCATTGGGGAAGAGTCAACACTTTCCCGAACTTGATGCTACAAGATGATATCAATACAGCTGCACTTGCCAGCATTTGTTCAGGATGCATTAGTTACTTTTAAAGCCAGGTGTAATAGTTCCCTGTCTGATAAAATAAAAGTTCCTGATCCAGAATAATATTCATCACATGTCCTGGAGCAGTGACATTTAAGCTACAAGCTATTGAACCAGCTATCAGCTGATCTGTCCACATATTCAGCGTTTCTACAGGAAGAGAATGTACAATGTGTTAGTGTGCAGAAACACAAGGTCCCGCTCACCCTGCTCACATTTGAATCTGCAGATGATAATGTGGTGAGTCCACACTTAATCTCTAAGGCAAACTAATCTCCCCTTTAATATAGTTGATTCACGAACCTGCTCAAAAACATGTTGTTTTTAATCTACCCCTCGCCGGCTCAGCAGCCATAATAAAATGTGGATTAACTTGTAAGCTGGGTGATATGTGGAGTTTTTTTTCCTGATTCTTACGGGAGAGCGTCTCCTTCATTCTGCAACAGTAAATATGTATGCTAATATAGTAGCTCATAAAGTCTTTAAAAACGCCTCCCTATGATATTACAGGCAGAGAAGCTCACACGCTCACATAAACACACACACACACATTCTCAATACGCTCATACACACTATCCCACTCAGTGATGACTTGGCCTCAGGCACTTTATATATAGGAATCAAGTATATTAAGTCCATGACTGTTTTGGGTTTTTTTGCAGTGACTAATTCAGTCATTTACGGCTTGATTCCACTGGGCGAGTTTGCGTTGCGTTCTGGCTGCAACGCGACCACCAGAGCTGATCACAGCTATTCTATTGAATGCTTGTGATCCCACCAGACACTCCGCAGCACATTTCAGAAGCGTCCCAAAAGCAGCTCTCCCCTCTGCGCTGCTAAAAATACGCGCCTTGTCTATTTTTGACGAAAGGCGAGTCAAGCTGCACAGAGCAGATCGAGCCGAGCAGGAAGTCAAACACAGGAAAGGCATAGAGCATCTGGTCAATTTTCAAAATAAAACACCCTGTGCAGACTTCTGATCTTATATCACATATCGTATATCACTACATCAACATTACGTCATAACCAGTGACACCAAGCCAGAAGTCAATCGGTCACAAGTTCTCAGAGGATACTTGACATCATGAACAGTGAGAGGTTCATATTGGAAGTTGAAAATCACCAGGTTTTATATGACATGCTAGAAGCAAAAAAAAAAAAATGAAGGAAAAATGACCATATCAACAGCAAGTCAATGTCAGACAGACAAAGTAACCTTTTGTATGTTTTTTATCTCCTTACACATCCATAGTTGTTACATAGATTATTGCACAAACTTGAGATTATCGCGTGATCTTGCAAATCTCACGTAATCCCATGATTGTATGATCTGATGATCACACATATTCGGCTGCTTCATAAGATACAGGCAACACTCCACTTTGGAACCCCTCCCTGTGTGAAATGATGCTGTGCGTAGGATGGAACAAAACCGCATCACAGTCAGAACACGACGCAGCCACGACTGGTGGAATCAAGGCGTTGCTCTTTAAGGTGATGTCCAGTCTAAATTGATGTTGATTCACTGATTTTATTTTTGTTTGTTTGTTTCTGTATTGATTTTACTCTCATCCCATAATCAGACAGTTTTACAGTTACAATTATTTGGGTTGCTTTTTGAGAGGAAGTATTGATTCTTACTACAATTTTGTCTTGCCTTGTTTTTGTTATATTGTTAAACACAAATCAGTTTAACCCTTACAATATTGAAATGGATACACAAGAGGAAATGCTAGTAGACAACAGCACAGAGGAGAAAAAGGCAGTGACCACAGAAAAAAAGCACCTCCTTTATTCAATATTATTTTACTATGTCTCAAAGATTCTGACAAACCTAAACTAACACATTTTTGTTCTCTTGGTTATATAATTATATGACTTCTTGGGGAGTCGTTTCATCTCCAAGGTTTCAAGGGAGGATGTCAAGTACTGTTAAAAGAGTCATAAATAATGTAATGTTTAGATAGGTTGAGAACAGCACTGTTGATTCTGTTTAAACAATATGAAATATCTTTTCAAGTTCTTGATAAAAAAGACGGACAAACGTTAGCCAGTCCATAGGTGGGGTCCAGTGATTTGATATAGATTGCACAGGGCTCCAACGATTAAGGCCATGTGGGCATGGTTACAGTTGGGCCCACTCCTGCCTATTAATCCATCTGAAACTGGAGCTTCGCTTCAGATCACCACTTGTACATTCCAAGACACACTGATCCATCACAGGGAATGACAACCTGGAAGCACTCAGACCCCCAAGCAAACCATTTCCTGAAGCCCTACCTCCACCCATCGTCCAGGCCAGACATTTATTTATTTAGCGTTGCTATCCTGCGCTGCTTGGGCCATTACAAAAACTAATTTGGGAATTTATAGAGCCAGGTTTCAAAGTGGGGTGTATAGTGGAGTGTCTGATATGTTCTTGTGGGTTTGTGACAGGAAATAAAGATTTACAAACGGAGTGGAATTTTTTTTAAGGCATGCCAGTGTTAGGTGGGTTGTTGTTATTCCAAAGTCGAAAAATTCCGCCTCCACCCCAGAAACACATATCCTGTAAGGCCACACCACAGCACATATGAGAGCAGGGGCTCTGACTTGAAAGGTAAAACATCAGTGCCAAACACAGAAAAAAAAACTTCAAATAGATATGATAGAGGCATGAATTGACATGAAAATAATTTATTCCACCTTATGAAAAAGTGCATTTTAGGAAGTTCATGAAACCCATCATCAATGTCAAATGACCAGTTTGTTAGAGTATGTAGAGATGATGTATTGGTCCACTGCACTTTTCACACAGTCAAACCAGAGCCAAAGAAAAATCATAGAGGGAAGAGCAGGTCTGAGCATGAATCACCATTTATTTTACACTTCAAAACCTGTGCTTTATCGGCTGGTCAGCAACTGCTCAGACCTTTCTTTCATTACTGAAATGCACTGGACCTTTGTCACTGCATTGCGTGGAGAGGAAAAAGGCACACTTTAGCTCTCTCTCCCTCCCTCCCTCTGTTTTTATCTCTCACCCACTTGAGCCTTCTTTTTCTCTCTCACTCTCTCTCTCTCTCTCTCACACACACACACACACACACACACACACACACACACACACACACACACACACAAAGTACAGCGGACTTGAAAGACCTGTTTCAGGTGTTTGAACTCATCATTACCAACTCCAGCCTGGGGATCTGCTCAACCTGACAGCCTTGTTGATAGATTGTAATTGTATGGTCGCAACTGATTGACTGCGCCTCACTCAATGTAATATGCATTTGTTGGAGGTTACAGGTAAAGGGAAAGGCGGTAATGACTTCCCTTTTTGTCCTTTGGCAAGTGACCCTGTGCAAACTCTGATGGACACCTTACCATATTGAAGGGGGGAAAGGATACTTTTGCATTTCACTGTAGGTATTCTGCTTACCAGGCAGAAGAAGGCTCTGGTTTCCCTTTTAATCAAATTTCAATTATTCCAATGGAGGAGAGGAAACACACTCGTTTTGTGGCGGGCTCTCTCTGTGTTCTTTAAAACCAGTATTTTCCTCCAGCAGCTCCAGGTAATTAATCATCCATACATGTTTTAAAACATCAGCGACTCTCCTCGCTCCGTTCTCTCAGTCACTACTTTGCCTCTGTTGTCCCAATGCGTGAGTGATTACCACCTAACTAAATATATTACATATTCCAAAGTGTGGAAAATACACATATGGCGTGGTCTTTGAAACAGCAGTTTATTTGAAGCATAAGCGGAAAAGAAAAAAGTAGGCTGAATGGAGTGTGACTTCCAATGTACAGGTGCAGCTAACGAAGTTGTAGAAAAGGAGAGGGGAAATGTACAGTAGCGGGTCAACATTTTTCACTTTTTTAACAAGCCAAGAGTGAGAAAAAAAAAATACTTTCTTGCCAAAGCTGTGTGTACTAGCCATCAAATTGCTGGCTGCAGTGGGCAATATCTTGGCTGTATTCCACCGATGGTTTGTCTTGGTGGTAATGGTATTAACTTCAAAGCAAATCTTAAAGAGTCGCTGTTTTGAATAGGAGCCATTCTGTTTTGATTTCACAGACTTGGTCCTTTCACATGTTTGCTAGCCCACCCACTCCTTTGGAGCAGGGAGCTGAAATTTGCATGTCCTTGTTTGGCCAATCAGGTTCGACCCTGCAATTCCTCCCGGGTTGTATAAACTCTGGTGTATCCTAACCCAAGATGCTCTTTCTCTCAGAGACTGAAAGATCAGTACAACAAATGAGACAATTATCTTAAGTAAAGAATGGCTTTGTCTCTACTCTGAACCCTCCTTCACTAGTCTCACTTTGTTGTTCTCCACTGCATGCAACATTTGCCAACAGTGTTCAGGACAGTGATACCACTACTGGCTCTACCGCTGCTGTTTTAATTTGCAGCCTGCATCTGACATTGTTGACTTGAAGGAGGGAGCTTTAATCCCCCTACCAGCCATGATGCTGAGATGGTCAAAACTTTTGCTATTAAGTATTTGTTTCCTCTTTTCTTCTGCCCTTTTCACTGGCTAACAGCCCCCAATCTTCTAGTACACACGAAGAGAGCTAATGATTGGCTGATTAACTTACTACAACCTGAAAGTGAGCATCTTAATGCCCGGATGGTAGTATCAGTCTATATACCTTAAGGCCTAGTGGACGCCACAATTGTATGCGTCCCAGGGACTGGCATTGATGTGCAATAGGCTCCTGTATCCGCCCTTTACCCTTTCAGCAGCAGTCAGAAGTGGTGGGTGACGTGGTGTTGGTTTCACTTGGATAACTGTGTCAAACCAGATTTGCACATGTTGTAATAATGCATAAAGCTGTACCTAGCAGTGTCTGAACAAACCAGAATGATTGCAAATCTATGCAAATAGATCCAGTCTGTTAAAAAAATGTTTAGAAGGCCTCATGAAATGGAAGTTAGAGTGTCTTTAGCTTTTGTTCTGCAACGTATTTTCCAGTGAAACAGAATATTTGAGCAGTGTGCACAGAGAAACAGATACAGAGGACTGTTGGCTACACAGACACCTCCTCACCTGTTGTTATATCAGGAGGATTAGGGAGAGATGAATGAATTAGACCGCAGCCACATTGTTTTGGAAATGAAAACAAAGATATCCAAACACACATCTCTTCCTGTCTCTCTCCATGTTGCTCTGTTAGCTATGTCCTATGGCCCACAAGCAGTGAAGTGCGGTTTTATAAGATGGGTGTGGCTAGCTACTCACCCAAAGTCACATTTGATTGGATGAATTTTTGTAAACACCCCTGAGTGCAGGATGAGTTATCAAACATTTGAAACCATTTTGCAAGAAGAGAAATGACATTTTGATGTAAAAATACTCAACACTAACACAACAAAATAAACAATAAAGCACAATATGAAAAAATAGATGTTTTCCTATCATCACATGATATATATATTGTCAAATCACACAGTCCTATGCATACACAGGTGCAGACATGTGGCTCCCACTCAGTTATACTCACATACTTTACACATAAGTTCCTGTCTCTAACAATACAGCCATAATTCTTTTGTTTTTTTGAGCAAGCTTGTGAGCAGAGTGGATCTAAATCATGCTTCTAAAAGCTGCATATGAGTCTGAGATGTTTCCTGGGTTATCTGACAAAGACAGAGGACATAATGAGAGACAGATCGGTTTCACCTCCATCTACTTTGCCTCCTCCTCCTCTTGCTAAGTCTTCCCATCTCTCTGCTGTGCAATTCTCAGATACAGGACCTATACCCAGGCCTATCTTAGTGCACAACCGGATCATGCCAGGCCAATCTTCCCCCCCTAGAAATAGAGGAGGCCCGGAAAAAGATTCCCGCTTGCTGACGTCACCTTATTGAGAGCAGGGGACACAGGGGAGCGGTAGCGAGTAGATTACCGGTCTCTAAAAATAAATCTGAAGTATGGCTTCTGCTCTGCAAACTCCCCTATTATATCTCTGTCTCTGTATGTTTTCTTGTTGACTGTTTTTCTCCATGTGCCCCACCTCTCAGAGTGTAGTACTTGTACAGCATATACACTGTAAAATGTTTGTTGACTTTATGTTGAACTGTTGACCATGATCCTTGTTTAATATTACACTAACACACACACATATTATATAGGTGTGGCCTGGTTATTGTTTTAAGCTTCGGCCTCTTGTTCTGTTTTACTGGTCTCAGAGGACAGCGGGTATTGAGTACTAATTGGTTCCAGAGCGAACCGTAACACGGACTCCATCAACGACTGTCCGCCTTCATCTTTACAGGACCGTAACGAGTGTTTTGCAAACAACACAGAGGGGCTGATAAGATGCCAGGTGGGTAATTGATGTGGTTACTAAGTGGCTAATTTGCATTCTTTAAGAATATCAAACTAAGCAGAGAGAGAGATAGGGGTAAATTGGACAGTGCTGGGGGGGAACTACAGTCATAAATGGCAACATGAACTCAATTTTTGCCCAGAAATGACCTTGATGGAGGTTTAGGTTTGGATGACATGGCAAAATTGTTTTAGCACAACTCATTTTTACAGTCACAGACACTGTATATCACAATATAAATCATGTCAATATTTAAGTTTAAGAGTTCCTAATATTAGATTCAAAAATTGAAATATGACTAAGAAATGTATGGACTACAAACAGAAAATGAGTTTAAATAAAACATCATACAATCAATCAAAAATCCTGTCAGAGTAAGACATCAGTCGTTGGGTACAAGGCTGGAAAACATTTTGTTGTAAGACACCACACAAAATAAAACCCAAATCACTTCAACCATGAGAGATCCTTACAGTCATACAGTCATAAATGTGCACACAAAATATGAGGCTGATGGTCCAGTAGTATGTGGGATTAGCTGTGGACAGATGCACACATGATGAAACACATGATCTCTGCTAGGCGTAAGAGATATTAACCTATTTATTGTCCCATGAGATGTTATCACTTCTAATTTCAACTACAAACCAGAGTTCTTCCAGAATCCTACCATAAATTTGTCATCAATGACAAAATTACAAGATATTTCCAGATTATTTCTTTATTGATAGGTAAAATAAGGGAAAAAATAACTTTAAAAAAAAGATTTCGACCAAAATTTGACACAGAACAAGTGAGGACACACAGCAGCTGTGCTATCACACAATACCTGACTGTCTACTGGGCAGTAATGATGAGCTATTCAATGACAACAGTCAGAGAAGGCATGGTAACTGGTGACTTTTGGGTTGGTTGTGGGGTAAGTAGATATGATGAAGGGATCAATCAGATTTTCCGTTGTACCATTGTTGTTACATATTTGATTTGTGATAATTGGGCAAAAATATAGAGTATCAGGTGCTATGGGAGTAAACTGTGAGCAAGAACAACTCTTATGAATCCTGAAACCTCCTTCCTGACATGTGATAAGAGACCAAATGAAAGGACTCTACACAGGACTCTATGAGTGATTCAACAAGTATTGGGAAACATGATGGAAAAGTCTAAGATCCCAAAAGTAGTGTGTCTGAATTTTGTTTGTGGCACTAATCAGCCTATCTATTCTCCTTGGGTGTGCACTGCCTCACCAAAAACAGGTGAACATTTTGTGCCATCCTTATTTACCTTAATCCCTCCTTCCCTGAGGAAAAGGAGGTAATCTCTGACTATTTGCAGCCTGTACCACATGCATAGGTATGTTACTGATACCTAAACCTGTCCATCTCTCTTCTCCTTTAACCTGCACCCTTGCATGGCTCTGAGCTGCCTTGCTAATTCTTAGTCTGCCTCAGGAGCACATCTGCTGCTTTAATGCTCCACCAGAGTTTATGGAGGTCTCATCATAGGCCAGAGCAGCACCTGCAGACCCATCCAGACAAGAGGAACAGCACTTGTATTGTAAAATAAACTCACGTGCGTATATATATATATATATATATATATCTCCTGTCTTAACTCTAGAAATCCCATAATGAGTCTGGCAAAAGCTCAAAAGTGTTAAACTGGTGCTCAAGGTTAGCTATAGACAAAGGGATGGAAATACAGGGGAGTAGGACAAAAACTTTGTGATGGGGAGTAGGACAGATAACAGGAGAAATGAGGAGAACATGATAAAAAGTGACAAAAAAAGCGATAGTGAAGAAAAAGCAGAAAAAGGACAAAGAGTAGAGGAAGCAGTGTCTTGCTGTCAATTTCCCTTCCAGTATAAAGATTCACTGAGGCCAACTGTGCCAGATGCTGGCTAGGATCATTAGGCATGTGGCTAAAGAAGAGGTGCTTACCCAAAGAGGAGAGCTGTGTACCAAGACCACCTGCCCAGGGATAAGAATCTCCCTGGGACTCTTAAGCTGAAAGAGAGTGCTGAGCCTCTCTTAAACAGATGAAGCTAAATAAAACCAGGGCTATTTATCAGTGTAGCAGCCACTCGACTTGTCACTCCTCACCCTGCCTCCTCTCCATTCAACCATTCATTCACAGCAGCGCTATCAGCCCACACAAAGCAAATCAGATGCATGAATCAGGACGCGCAGTATGGCTGAAGTAAGCCAAAAATTACTTCTCCAGCTGGCCGAGAGGACAAATTAATATATAGAGTTGGGCACCACTTGAGAGTTGCCATTTGACTTTCATTGCACTTTGGATTATGTTGAACCGCACAAACTTTAAAAGCTATGCCTGGTTGTTGCTGTGTGTAAAGGGCATTCCCGTTGTGGAGAATATTTGTGTCATTGAAGGCCTGAACAAACACTTTGGAATGACCTAGCCACCGCACCATTATCCAATCACTACTGCTTCCTAGGAAAGTCCCTGGGTTTTAGTCAAGATCAAATGGACCATCAAAAATCACAAATATAATCTAAAAACATGACAGTGTTTGGTAAACGGTAACCACGGGTGGTTCCCCTGTCTCTCCATGTCCATCTCCATGCCCCACCACCCCCCTCCCCCTCCTCCCCTCATCCCTTGCAATTGTGAGGTAATTTCTACGCTCCATTCGTCATTTGAGGAGCCAACAGCTAAATCCCTGTCAGTACTGAAAGAGTGATTCCTGCTGCTACTATGTATCACTGACGCTGCTCCCCTGTGGCAAATTTCCCAACACACACACACAAAATGGGAGACAGATTATTTTCACCAGACTTACCCTCTCCAGGGGGCAATCTGTCTGTGTTACAGTGGCGTTAGTCACAGGGATAAAGGTACTGTGCTTTTCTACAGTCTGCAGAGTTTCTCAGTTTCTCTCCTTTTTCCAAAGTGGTTTTAAAAACACAAGTAATTATGCATGATATGCTAAATGAATGATTGTGGTGTGTACTAGTAATAGCCTTCCCTTCTATGTCATTACCACTGTTTTGTTCTGAAAAAGAGAATATGGGGAAAAGTTAGGAAGCAGCATAATAGGACATTTTGAAAACAGACAAAATTGTCTCATTATGATATATTATACAGACTCCTCAGAGCTGCAGCCTCAGAGGTTTGGTAATTTTGGAGCCACACGTGTATTGTTTAATCAGCATTGTTATCATTACTACTACTCCTCCACACTAAAGTGCTGAAGCAGATGAATTACATTGTGGAACTTCACGATACTCAAGTGCATCTGTCTGTTGTGCTAGTAGGCTGAATTCACACCGCTAACCCCTCTCTAACCTTTAAAGATCAGCTCAACTACAATGATAGCCTTAAAAATAGATGTACCTTGCAACACCAGCTCAACTGTAAGTGTTTGTTTTGGGGGTTTTTTGAGGTCTCACATAATGAGCCAAAATCCTAGAAACTGATACGTCTCCTTGCTTTTTGTACAGCGATAATAAGAAACGACGTCGGTGGTAGGTAAACCATTCAGTGCGATAGCCATATCTAATGGGGCTATAATGCAGGGTTGAATGGCTCTATCTGCTGGGGAGAGACGGCCCTCTCAGCAGCCCCTCAGGCCATCGCCTCAGGTTCATTTCTGAGGAAATTCTCAAGTGTTGGATAATTTCCACTCATAAATGGCTTATTTTGATCACTGAGCTATAGCGTTATGTCTTTTTAGCAGTTAGCTGGTGGTTTGACAACCCAGATCATCAGCTTTATTCATCATTAAAATCATTCCTGCTTATAATCGAGAAAAAAAATAAACAGTTATCTTGGAATTTATGGAATCTTGTCACTACTTCAATACAAAACTACTGAGGAGAGGCAGTGCAGGCAGACAAGATCAGGGTAACAGACAGCAAAACTCCCTACTGTAAAGCAATGTTGCATCCACAGTGCACTTAAACCCCAAACAGTATAGATAAACATGGGAAATGGCTCCTTTATTTCATTTTATTTTATTCCTTTATTCCTGTGCACTGGTCTCTGAGGAGTGCTGGCATCGATTGCTGATTTAATGAAAGCGCCTGTTCCTCTCCCCCATTCCTCACTCCTCCTCCAGGTCACTCTGCTTAAAATGCCTCCGTTAATCAGATTTCTGTTAAAAGCCGTAAATAGAATCAGAGCTCTAGTGCCAAGACACACTCTCCTTTACTCAAGTCTTCACTCTGTCTCTCCCTTTTCTATGATTTTCCCTGGTGTACTGGTATAGTGTATTTACTGGGCTTCCCCACTGAGGTGCAAGTCCAAAAAAGAAAGGAATACCCAAAATAACAACATAAAAGACACTTACTCTTCTGTAATACAACACATTATCATTAGCAGTGACAAAACTGATATGTTTAAAAACTCCATTCATGATAGCATTTGATTGTCTCCCACTTTTTCACTATTTCTGGGATGCTATAGCCTCCTTTTCTTAGTTCTGAAGTGTATGATTAGAGACTGGAAATGAAATGGTGCAAGTCTGGACTGTATGCATGGGAATCTTTGGGAATCTCATGATTCAATTTGATTCTGATTGTTGGTGTCACGATTCAATTCAGAATCGTCTCTTGATTTGAAACCAATTCTTGATTAAATGAACAGAAAGGCTCTTTAGGCTCTTACCCCAGTGCACTGTGTGCCAAACTGTTGACTTGTCTTTTATCCACTGAACTGCAATATCAAACACAACTGGCAGTAGGGATGTACAATATTGGATTTTCCTCCGATATCTGATAAGATGATATTGGTGATATAATTTTGGCCAATTGTCAATGCTGATGCAGATATATGCACATATTTTTTCCTTCCACCTAATTGCAGGGAAAATCAAGTCTCTCCTGTTGTGGAATTAACATATGCCTACTCTTATCATTATGGCCCACTGGCAGGCATTGGCTTCATGGGTGTTCAGTCAAGCCCTAGATCATTGATTAGGTGCACCTGTAGAATAACTAACATTCAGTATAGGATGATTCGTCATGCATGCCTCGTTTTGCACTGAGGAAAGTCCAACATGGACTGAAATGTTTGCACTCTTGCACATTTTTTCACAGTCGGTGCGGCCCTGTAATGTAAATAATATAAATATTTAAAATCCAGACCTCAGTCTGAATTCTTTTTTTCTTCTGTGTGTGAGTCCTTCTTGGTTGCACTACCACTGGCAGATGCAGGTAATACATTTGTTTTCATGTACCATTTTAAAGCAAAACTGTAAGATCCATCCTACTTTAACAGGCTTGGGTGATGCTCTCCCTGAGACAATCCTGACAATAGCCACAACCAGGGCAAATCTGACCTATTTCACAAGTTGCCAAACAAGTAAATAAATGAATGTAATCTCTGTCCACAGGGATCATGTGAAAGTAAATGCATTATGCAACTGTACAGTATTTAAAACCAACTGAAAGAACATAAATAAATATAGCACAGTCTTTTTCACACTGTTGAATAAATGAGCCTACATTAGTAGGCTACATATGCTGACAGACTGTTGCTTGAAACTCAATAATATATTAATTATATTATGTGGCTATAGAATCCTTAAAATTATAAACTTAAAACCGGGCTCAATCTGCACTGCACTTGCTATGAGCTACAAACCCTGTAACAGCGAGGTGATGTGCAAACAAAACAAACAAACAAAAGTGCACAAAATATAAGCAGCTTCGGTCCTTGGTGAAAACAGCTCTCCTTTTAAGTCCAACAAGACTGAAAGACTGAGAGGCCTATATCCTATAAGTATGAGAGGTAGATTTTTCTGTACAAAAATGAACATATCTGCCTTTTTGCAATTTATGCAATTTCTCTTCTCATCTATGACATCAGAGACAGCGCTGAACAGCTGTTCGCCATCAACACTTGTGCTGGGTGCACTGAGGTACTTGTGGGCAAGAGTAGGGAAGCTGGTTGAAGGGTCCAAAATTAACATTCGCCATTTGCCAAATGCAGGTAAATTTAGTCTTTGGTGAGTAAATTTGGAGACCACCCGCCATTCTGGCCAGTGGAAAAAATTAATTTTCTACACGCGCTGCAGAAAGCTTCTGGTTCACTGTGTTTGTTTGTGGGGGTAGATTACTGCTTCACACTCCAGCATAGAAGGTGGTGGTGATGCACCTTAACGCTGGTTGCCACGCCTTATAGAAAGAGGATAGTGCACCCAGCAGCAGGAGCAGGAGAGCTGCCCGGGCTTGTCAGGCAGAGATAACGTTATCTTCTGCCTTATACTTAGAAGTGGCAAATTTACAAACTGTAGTTGTACATTTCAGATTTGTTGTTAGTGTAGTTAGCACGCATTAGCTCGGAGGGCTAACTTGGTGTGTTACTATATTGGGTGAATGTCGCTGTTACACTGAATGTCCTGGCAAGTTCAAAAATCTGGCAGTTCAATAAAGCGTTGCTTGTGTGTGTGCTTGCGACACACATAATATACAAGAAGTAAATAATTAAAAGTATTTTGCTAATCATGATCCTTCTAGTGAATGTGGCATTCAATTGCGACGCCAAATAGTTCTTCATTAAATCATCACTTAAATTCATGCCAATGGATTCTATGATTGCTTGTGCTGTTGGAGTCTTTACATTAATGTGATGGCATTTAATTCCAACTTGAGCACATTTGCATGTTGAAGTGCATGTTAGCACACCACTACAATATTGATTAACAAGCATATATGAGACCAAGATGACATGATAAATTGTGATAATAGCAACGTGCAATAGTAAAAAGCAATTTATTATTTTAGCTGGTAAAAAAAAAAAAAAAATCAGTCTGGATCCTCACTCTTCTCATTCTTCAAAGGATATGTGGGTGAAACATACTTTTATAAGACACCCCAAAGCAGCCAACCTAGGGGAAACACTGAAGTTTATTTATCATTATTTTTATTATTATTATTACCTGTAATACTGTCTAGCTGGTGGATGCCTGTTCTGAGACAATATTCTCCTCAGCAGTGTTACAGTTCGGGTCTTCATAGGTCCCACCATTTCATTCACGACTTTCAGTAGCAAACTGCGTGTTTCCTCCTTCTAAACAGAGTTGAAATACTGATCTTTATAACATGCATGGAGCACAGTTCCAACGGAATAAAGAGCTTTGCTTTGCACACCATTAAAGAAATCACTGACAGCTTTCAATAGAGTGCTCCAGCAGTTTGCATGCTGTTGTCTGAGTCACTTCTCCTGCCAAGCAGCCGTGTCAGTGTCACCACAGTGGGGATAAAATCTGCAGCAGAGGCCTGTGCAGAACTGAACTGTGCTCTCTCTGGTCAGCTGCTCAAAGGGGGAGAGTAGGGTGATCATATTTTCAAGAATTCCCCATTGATTTGCCGTCAATGTCACTGGGAGATCAAAATCAGAAGCCTAAAGCCTTCTTCTGCTCCACCAGGCTCTGCACCATATAAAAGTTGAATTGCACTTGGTGGAGACATCTTATTGCAGCCTTTTAATGCACCTCCCAAGCTCATTCTGTACATCTTCAAGTTGAATGTATGCAAGTTGTCAATGCTGAAAATGTCCTACTACTCTGTTCCCCCCAGCCACAACATCTATGATGCTGACACCTTTGTTCATAGCAAACTGCAAGGCTTATGCCATGCACAGCAAACTTGGTACACAGAACTCCATCATTGCTTTGGACACATTGCACACATTGTCCCTCACCACTACATGAGCTTTCTCCTTTGGGATTTTCCACTTCCCAAACATGTCATCAAAAGCAGATGCGACTGCAGCTGATGTATGAGACTCTTGGCACTCTTGTGAATGAAGGACAGCCTTTTTAAGTACGAAGTCTTCAGCTATCCTCAGCATCCTTACAGAGCTTACACTAGACGTTCAAATGTATGTTGTAAAGCTAATCAAAATGGCATCAGTGATGAGCTTCTCGATGTTGCTGTAGATAACAGCTTGTAACTCAGGTAAGGCCACATCTGAAAAATACTCATGACTAAACATTGTGTAACCCGACATCTTTAATGAATGACAATGGCTGGTTGTCCAGAGCGATATACTCCATGATTTTCTGAGTGGTGCCTTTGGTCCTGGGTTTGCAGTTATTTTTTTGGCTTTTTGGCTTGAAAAGACTGAAGAGGCTGCTTTTCCACTGGTGCTTGTTTCTCTTTGTTCTTCACATATTCATCGTAACAATCAGGTGACGGCTCTTAAGATGGGGAGTTAAATTTGTAGTGCTGAAGGAATGTTGGTTCCTTCTCACATGACTGATGCTGAGCAATCACTGTAAATAGCTGCTTTGCTTTCCGATTCAGACACTTAAAAAACCTCCACACCCGGCACCATCACGCCGGGGACACTGCATTGACAACAGTTCGTGTCACATGCACATAATTAAAGTGTCATCTATAGGCCTGTCATATCAGCAGATATGTTCATTTCAGGACGATGCCAATATTTCATTTGAAAACCTTTATCAGCCAACACCGATGACGTGCCAATATCATCATGCATCCCTAACTGGCAGTTAAGCTAACTCATCTTGGTGAAACTCACTTTCTGACTAACAGAAAAATGCTGAGAGCTTTTTTATTAAATAAAGTTATTTGGAAGCATCCTACCCTCTTATGTCTGTGTGAGAATAATGAAATGAAAGTGTAATTTACTAAGCAACATCACTAGATTAATGTTTTTTGTAAAAACAGAAGTGTGTGTGTGTGTGTGTGTGTGTGTGTGTGTGTGTGTGTGTGTGTGTGTGTGTGTGTGTGTGTGAGTAAGAGGGGAAAGAACAGTTTATCTCCAGCAGTGGAGAGCAGCCTCTCTGCTGCAACACTAGTACCAAGGAAAGCCAGTCTTGTTTGTTGCTGTTGGAGTTCGATTTGCTAACCATAGTCTGTAGGTGATGGAGGATAAAGTTTTCACAAAATACTTAGTGTTTCATTATTAGAAAATGAACTAGAAGATGACTCTAGAACTGCCCTCAAGGTTGAGTGCCGCCTCTATCAATTAGCATTATTATAAAGATTAGTTTTTCGCATTTGTGAATTAATTCAGAAGATAAGAACTACAATTCTTCTTTCTCTCTCTAGTTGGTACAAATCAATCTAGGGACATCCTTTTACAAAACACACTGGAGGTGCATTGAAACATGCATTTGAAAAATTTTGACAGCCTAAATATTCAGTCCATGTTAACAAAATCTCTATTTAGTTGAATTAAAGGTGACTAAAACAATGTAATCCAATGACCATGACGGATTTACCTTGAAAACATTCATGAACACTTGAATTAACAGCTATTCGTAGCTAAGTAAACAGGATATTCCTAAGGGGAGGATTTTTTAAGTTGTTATGCGGTGCAAGTTCATTTTTTATACCCAGGTCAATTTGTTCATTACGGTTTACATATGGTAGTAATCACCCAAGAAATCCTCCCAGTTTAGCAGAGGTCTGGCTTTACTCAAAAATAAAAAAGAATGGCTTGAGCCGAGCCACATATGGAAGAATTGGAAAGTCTCAACCTTGTCTTTACCGCACAGTTTGTGTTGGCCCTATCTGAAGTTGAGCAACTACCGTGAAATGACAACACAAACTGAGTGAAGCTACACTGGTCCAATGAAATAATGACCATGCATCATACAAATGTCTTTCGAAGATTTATGTTATCTCTCTTTCTCTCTCGCTCTTTTGCCAGCAGACACTGTGAAAACTACAATAAAGGATATGAAAGATTTAAATATTTTAAAGTCATTTTAAAGTTTCCAAAACATGTAAGCCTGACAGAAATGCGATGAAATCAAATAAAATTACTGAAAACATGTCACATTGTCAATGTAACGGCACATCAATACACATTATATACAAATATGAAACAAATGAAAGACAATTACCATGTGCGCCTCTTGGACCATGTGCAGAATAAGGTTATTTTGGGGCTGTATAGCTTTCCTCTGCATCCATGTTGTCTCTGACCCACAATGCCACAGTTATGCCCTTAACTAAACTCTGGTCATGTGACTCATTATACTCTAAATTAAAATAAAACCTTACATAAAGGGCTCTACATTTTGGTGGTATATTTTAGACAATTCTCTTTAATCAATGTTACCCTTTCACATCTTATTTACATTATATTTTTGTATTTTTTTCTAATGACTATGAATTCAAATAATCATGAATTTATGGCAAACATATGAAATAAACATCTCAATGAAACATGTCTCTGAGAGTTACAAGAAAGTAAAAATACAAGTAAAAAGCAACTTGCTAACTAAATCACTGTGGGGTATTAAACATCACTGTTGATTCTTTAAATATTTACCTATGAAAGGCAATATGAAAAGGGATCAGAGTCCTGGCTGGCTAAGTGGTTCAGGGTGGTGGGGTCCTGGGGCCTAATCTGCCTTGCAGACATTTAAAGGGTGATTCCACATCGAATCACATCAGGCAACTCTCACATCAAAATGTTTAATAGCTACGTTAGTCCTTAGTGTAAAATGTATTACATAATAATGGCTCTGAAATTGTGAGACAACAATGTTTTTTTGGCCTATTCTCTTCTATTGGCCTGCATCCATGTCATGTCATTGTCAAGTTTCTCTCTGAGAAAACAAACAAAACAAAAAAAGGCTGACATTCCTTTTATTCTAAAAAAAAATGCAGCATTTTAAGATAGTTTCAGCATTAAAATGCATTTTGATAACATTTCAAGGAGTAAATGTGAATTTTATTTTCATGATCTTCATTCAGTGAGTGTATATGATGATTTAGGTTTTTTGTTTTAACAGACAGAAATGTAGGCATAGGCATCACACAACTTAAGAGCTGTTATTGTGAAATTAATATGTTTTGCACTGTGGAGCAACATAACTATTACACATTTTGATGTGAGACTGGGTTGCATCAGTAGGAAAACTGCTTGTGCACATCTCTATTTGAGTTAAAATGTTCAAAAATGTTGTGATAGTTGTACAGTGCTATGCTACTTTATTTCTTGTTACCTGGCTTTCAGACCAGAGAGAGCACTGTGGCTGCATTGGTGGGGCATGTTGCTTCACGTAATGATGAAACAATGAAGTATAGTCCAGGAAGGCAGTTTTAGTGCTGCACTGTAGTTTATAATACTATGAGGAAAGATTGCACAACATAGCAGTAATCATTTTATCATTTTATCCTGCATCTTGAAATTCACAAAGTAAACAGTAGAATTATCCTGCTCATGTTACAAACAGCTACTACTGTAGCCTATAACAGGCTCTATGAGCTTAGCCACTAATCTTTGCATATTTGTGGACTGAAAATCTGCATACACATGGCCAACCAACAAGGATGAGCACATTTATCCTATGGAGCATCCCATAAAATGCATCAATCATCAACCAGCATCAACTTTACTCTTGATATGCCTTGATCTTCAGCGACAAGTGGAGTGGATTGAATCAATAGACAAAAGGTCCCTTTTCAAAATCATAGAACATTTGTAACTATATGTAACCACTGTTCCATTTTCACTTCACTTTTTCAGCTTTATAACCTGTAATGGAGCTTTATAAGGATGCAACCCAATAAATGGACACCCTGCCATGAATGACATTTACATTATATCACATTTGGACATATAATGAACAAGACTCTGCATAGCTCAACTTCAATAAGACAATGGGTCAAAACGTAGTATATGGCTAGACCATGTATAGTCAATGTGTGAAACTGTGACCAATTTGTTACAGGGATACTCAGTGGTAATGTCTATAATGTGAATTCCTGGATATTAAATGTTCATCTGAGATTTTCTGGAGTGCTGTAGTGGTCCCAGTAATATTAATTGTTAAAGTGTACTGAAGAAGCATGTCACATGGACATGGTTAAGCTAAGTGAGAGTAAAAAAAAAAAAAGTTATAAATGCAGTTGCAATAACAATTCTTTCACCTCATATCTCGGGATGTTTGATTTGAAAGAGAACTTGACTCCCCCTGCTCTTTAATCTGTTTCTATCTGCCAATGTCTACATAAACATATAGTCTCATCCGCATTTTTATGTAGGATTAGCATGTTAGGCTAACAGTCCATGAGCTGAGTGATTTTATATCTGCGCTGTGACGTCTTTAAGAGCACATAAGCACCATAAACACACCTGTCACCTGTCTAGCACAGTGCTGTTAAACCAGAAACACCTCCGCCACACCTTAGTTTTATACACTCAATGGGCTATAAACAGCACAGTTATGCTAATGATGCTAGCCATGCTAACCAGCTGCTAGCCACCGCCAGTCAGTCAGTGACAGACAGACATTCAGGATTATAGGGCTGGTCTGTGGCCAGTCCAGCCAAAAAGTGGAGACGACAACAATGCTCAACACTCAATGCACAGCCCACTCTCACTTCAGAGAACTGAAGGCAAGTGGACTGAACCTGCACCACCTACTCAAATGAGAAGGTCTACATGGGATTCACCATAATATTATTTCAAGTTTCCACCCGAACCTTACAGAGACCAAAATGATAGTGTGCCTTGTCCATATTGCACTCAGCAGATGTGACCATGCATGTCTACATACAGTATGAAGTATGCATGAGTTGCACACCTTCTCACCACGTTATCTTTTCATGTTACCAGTTATGTTATCAGACCAATGTATGTGTGGGAATGGTGAATGTATGGTTTTTGATATGAATCATTTCTAAACATCTGGCCCCAGGTTTTTGCAAGTTTTGTATGTTCGATAAAATCCACAGTGTATGTTATGTTTTTGACAAGATTTGAATATGCAGTTCGAAAAAAAAACAATTACTGAACTTAAAAACCCTGGCTAGTTATTGTATATGCTAAAGGATCCTTTTAGATGGGAGACTTTACTTTTCTTTCCAGCAGATAAGCAGCACTTAGACTGCCACAAGGGCTAATCATCACATTGTTCCTGATGAATAGCCAGCCAAAATGATTATGCACTCTACAAAAACTCTTAATTAGCAAAATATCTTCCTCAATCAAGTATCTAAATTACATTTGTACAGTTCAATGATTACTGACCAAAAGGAGGATTCTTCAGCTGTAAAGAATACGCTGGCCCATAAATGGTACCATCGAATGGGTGACCACTCACTGAATGAATCATGTCCTAATAATTAAATTGTATGGCATACCGAGTGTTAACTTTAGTGGATGCACATTGAGCTGTTCTGACTTCTCAATAGGCTTTTAAAGAAATTAAGTGATGGGCTTGGACAATAATTTCTCTTTTCTGGGTCATTGATTGTTCTCTTTTTTGGCTCCACCAGGCCCATTTTGATCCTCTACTTAAGATATGCATTCAAGGACTCTTTCCTCACCCCTATAACCTCAGACTAGTCAAGGCAGTAAAGAGATGCATGAGGCTGAGCTGTCCAGTGGTTACCTTTGATATGTGGTTGTTATAATATTTAACTTGGACTTGAATCTCTTTTTGAATTTCTCTCTCAACAACTGTAATTGTTCAAGAAATATGATAATTACAGTAAATTATAATATATATTTCTTTGCCTACATTTTTCCACTTAGCACTACTGGTATGCAGAATAGACCACTTAACAAACTACAAAGGGAGGGGACCAATACCATCTTGAGCACTGTATGAAACTTGGCGAACATTCAATCAGGAACACTGTCTGCCTGCTTACTCTGTTTACCGCTCTCTTTTCCTTTTCCCACTTTCAATCAGCTGACTGAGGGGATTCACACTTTTAGTTCAAGTAATCAGATGCTCCCACAACCTCAGTGAACCCATCATCTTGGTAGTTCACTTGCACACCAAATGACACAAATATTGTAATAATAATAATAATAATAACAATCATCATCATCATCATCATCATCATAAGTGTTTATATATATGCAATGTACATGGATATAACATACATTATCAGACATATATGACCTTCCAGTTACATCTTCAATCAGGATAACAATGTTTAACATCAATCACAATGAATCACTATCCTTTGAATATATGGATGTATGAGTATTATGGATACATATTAAAAAGCTCATAACAGTCTTGCCACTAGCATGTACAAACCTTACTACCTTCTTCACAGAGGCAAAAATCAGAAGAAAGCAGATGTTGTGGTATTTAAAATGTAATCATTCAAGCCAGTCAAAATAGTCCTAATAAATGTGCAGAAATAAGAACATTTGTTTGACAGATTGAAACACGAAAATTAGTCACATTAGAGAAAGTTTATTCTTTGTATTATGTGTTCATTTTTCTTTTTTTTTCCTCAGAAAATGAACGATTTCCTGCAATCTGTTCACATCCAACTATTAATCAAGTGGTTGCTGAACAGCCTGCAGGATTGTCATGATTTGAGGACTGTGAACGTGTCTTCTCTCTCTGTTCGAGCACCTGCATTTCATTTGTTTCTGTTTTTCTAAGCCGTATAAGCAACCTGTCAGCATGTCATAATATTAGGCCGATAATCAAAGTCAATTAGTGTCCGCCTTTCTTCGCTTTTGCACCAACTGCCTTCCCCTACCATGTCTTCAGTACTAGAGAAATACAGTTACTGCCTTTCCATGACATTTTTTTTTTGCTCTCCAAAGGGATTTTACTGATATCAAGCTTCTTCCTGATCAATAAATAGAACTGTAGGCTAGGGCCATTTGTCACTGCCAAAGCAGCCTACCTACCTTCCCTGATGAGTGATAGATCTCCCATGCACTCTGTAATCTAAAATTACTCATAAAGACTGATTAGGGCCAAATCAGAACCTTCCTCTTCTCAGTCCTGTACATATCATCAAAAAAAGGCTTCCTGGAGTCAAGCAGCCATATGATAGACGAGCATTTCCAAGCACGAGGCCGGGGTATTGTGCATGCCATGAAGCTTATTTTATAGGGTCCATGATAGATGTTGTTTAGAGCGATTTAAGCGGCCCTTATGCTGGTGTCAGCATCTGACCCCTCCACAGTGATAAAGCTATCAGAAAGAGAGAGTATAACCAGAAGTGAAATATGGAGGGAGGGACACGTGTGCCAGATAAACTCCTGCATACTGGGCAACCGTCCAACTTTTGGGAGGGGAAAGCCTTCAGTCTTATCTGCATAAAACTTGAGGAGTCGGGGGGTTTAGGGTGCACGGGTGACAAGTGTGGAAAGGTTGTTTTCAGTGAAATTGCCTGTGAAGTCCACAAAAATGACCAGCTACCAAAACTTGAATTTAACTCAGGAGCATTTTTCCCAGGAGGAACAAGTGCAAACTGACTCCTCGTTGCACCAATCTGACAGTTTAAGTCATAATTTAGCTACATAATGCAATTCATTAAACCAAACTGGTAACAACTACACAAACTGCACAATGCAATATTGAATGTTTAGCAGCAAAAGTATAACTGGTAAGAATGGCAGTAGATCATCCTGATGGAGCTGGAACATGACGCTGCCAGGTGCTGTGGATTATTCTGGATAATCGACAAACATCACTGTGGACAGTTTTAATTCCAACTACTATCTACCAAAAATAAATAAATAACCCAGATGTAAACTATCCACATGGAAACAACTCTATATACTGTACATGTGCCTGTGTGCCAGTGATCCATCCAACATAATGTTGTCAGTATTCGCTCTCACACGCAAGTCCGCCACAACCATATAGACATCAACTACTGGCTAGTGGGTTTTTCCAGCCTCCCTTTGGCTTAGAGTTCTGTGCAGGGCAAAAACTGCATTGCTTATAACCAATGGTTCATACACAGACAACTTACTGTAGCTAATTACTTTTAATTAAGGCCCACCTTCATAGCCCATTAACAGCAGCTAAATGGATTTGTCCGCTGTGTCTACCTTTTGCACTGCTGAATGGGACTGTTTACAACCCTCCAACTATCAAAAGCACTGTAACACAAAATGAGTCAAAATGTTATTTCACTGAGTGAACTCAACTTAATTTAGTCATCAACACTATTTTAATATCAAAATTAAAGAATGTAGTATTTTGAAATAAAAAAGACATCTAAATGTGAACCATGACAAAATCCAAACTCTATTCCAACAAGCTTGCGACTTCTTACTACAAGAAAGAGTGCAGAGAGGAAGGGAAAAAAAATATTCTTCATCACAGAGGTTACTCTTTTAGGAAGGTATTACAAACCCAAAGGGACATTAACCCTACCTCCCTTCTCTCCTGTAAGCTCTATAATACAGACACTGCCCCAAATGAGTAGTTGGTGTTGTCATATGAAATTGAGACCTACTGGTTGTAATCAGGAAATGCGACAGCCCCCCCCCCCCCCCCCCCTCCCCAAAGAGCAGGTCACCTCTACTACCCCGCCTTCTTCCTGTTCTGGTCTGTTCAGCCTTCATGAGCTCCATGTTTTATTCCCCATTTCTGTCCACTTACATTGACCCTGTCATTTTTCACCCAGCTGACTGATTACTGGTTACACTGTTCAGCCAATCTCCACTTACAGCTCCTTGTCTTCTCTGGCTTTATGACATTATTACATGTCTTTATCACCGCCATCAATACTCTTGGCCCCAAAGTTTCAACACCTAGGCACAAACACCATAAGCTTAGACCATAAATCTTCACCATACACTACATTACAGCATACAGTGTTAGTTAGACAGAGAACTGAGGCAATAGAAGTTTAACTTAGTTAAAGCGTTAGCAATTCAACATTATCAACAATTCATTTATAAAGAAGTGGTTTCTTCTCTTGACCCACTCGACTGGGCCCCGGAATTTAATTTTTTTCCCGTCTGGCTGCACAAACTTGACTGTGATAACAGAAATTCAATAGTTTGACTAACCAAGCATGTGTGAAATTTGCAATGAGATTCATAATCCTTTAACTCAAATTGAAATTCAGATGGAGATCAATAGAAACAAAGCAGTAGTTCCTGTATCACCAAGTAGATTAAACATGTAAGAGTGGTGGAGTTAAGTCACAGAGGGACAATGGAAAAAGAGGGGGAGAGGAAGAACACATCTCTATATATTGCACTGTGTTATACACTACTGTGTTGTGCGTAACACAGTGCAGTCTACAGGAGAAAACACAGAATTGAAATATCAGAGATAAAAAAAATAAAATAAAGTAATAATCCCACAAGACCAGCCCCCCACCCCCCCACCCCACCACCACCACCAGATAAGGGCCATAATAAAATTAATGGTGCATAGTAACATATTGTGTAGTGTAACAATATTTTTTTCCTCTTTGAAAAATGGGTATTTTTATTAATCCTCATGACATACTAACTAACATTATTCTTTTGGGCGTTTTCTCCTCTTTGTCTCTCTACACTCTTAAAATTCAATTTTCTCTCTAAATCAAGTTGAACTAAACTTCTGCTCAAGTAAAATACCGAATTCAGATCACAATATGGAGATGGAACATGATTAGGTGAGGGCAAAATGAGAAAAGCAAGAGTAGGTCTCTCAGCCAAAACTGAATCAAACAGGTCCAACTTGCAATAACAAAGCTAAGAAAGCAAACCTTCAACTCATAAAAAAGATACTTATAAATGAACACTGTAATATCTCAATACCGTTCACAATATCAACAATCCATGAATATAATAGAAAACTGTAGCCCATGTTGTAGCTCCAAGTTCATGTTTTACCCAGTGTTCATGTACACCCAGAGGTGCACATTTCAAATGTGACATTTGTGGTTGAGGTTTCCTGAGCAGAGGTGGTGGTCACAAAGGAAGTGTTCTGCTGAAGTTTAGTTCAGTTTATTTTGCTTGAAAAATGGCAAGCAACAGAGGACAAAATGTATGGCCAAAAAAACAAAACATTTAAAGATATTGCCAGTTTTCCCAAAAGCCCCTGCCAGAGTGCGAGCCTGGTAAAAGTGAGATTTGTCATTCTGTTGGCACTGTTACACTATAATTCCATGATGTAACCTTTTTACTGATGATAGATAATTTATCAAAATATCAAATGCATTTTAATTTAAAATATGGATTAACTGTTTCTTGAGAAAGAGAAAAAATAAATAAATAACCACCACACAATCTGAAGAAGTTGCATGTAACAGCTGTCCACTGTGACCACGTGGAAGAGTTATTTTAGGTGCTTTTTGGGGTTTATTGGCATCTAATTTCAATTCATGGTAATAACAACAATAACATATTTTGCACATTGAAATAAGGCCTTACAAGCATCCTTAATCTACTGTTTGTAATTAGAAGGAATCCTGACAATTACAACAAGTCAGCAACTAGTCTATTAAATATGTATCTATTGATAAAATGCTAAATGAAAAATGAAACACTTACATATATTTTACAGCATTTTTTCTCAAAATTTAACTTAAGTACTTGTGTGTGTATTCTGTGTGTGTACATATGTGTGTATTAGTGTTGGTTATGTGAGTGTGTGAGTGTGTGTGTGTGCGCACACGCGTACAGGCATATGAATACATACAGTAACTTGATTGGAATGGGAAATTTTAACATGAGAGAGGTGTAATCTCAGTCTCACAACAGGCCGCTTCAATGTCAGAAGAGCACTGCACTGGTGGCAATTACTATTGACATCACGCTAATTGTAGCTGAATAATTAATCCTTACTGTTCTGGAGTACAGGGACCTGAAAAGGTGAGCTGGATGTGGCTGAATGTAGTTGAACTCTTGCACAGTAGAATAGCAGCTCATTAGAATTAGCTCATTTTGTTCATTGGACAATTATATTATTACCTACTCCAGTCTAGGTCACATTTATGAAGACACAGTAGCCATAATTAGATTCTCAAGACCACAGCATACCAATTAAAAACAATTACAATATGAATTTGAAATATACACACACACAAAGGAAGGTACAAGCTAAAATTATAAACACAATTGCTAGATAAAAAAGCTCAATTGATCTCATGAAAACAATGTACTGTGTGGTTGTACAAGTGGATGAGCAAAGTGAAAGTCTTAGCAATGATATTAGTAGCACTTGTGTGCCCTCTACTGGATAGTAAATTGAACTTGGTCTTTACTCTTCCAAGCGTACAGAGCCGGGTGTTTTCTGTTGCTTTCTAATTTGAGTGTTTCTTATTTGATGGTCTTTACAGAAAATACGTCACACTAGTCTTAACTTCTAATACAAAAAAAAGTTTGTGAAAGGTCTTTTGTTCGTTTGGTTGGTTGGTTTGGAAAAAATCCTGTGTTGTTCCAAAAATGATGTCGTTGACAACACATGACAGCTGCTGTGAATATGGCAAATGCCCATATATTAAGAAAATGTATCTGTATAAGGAAGTAATCTTGAGCAATAAACAGAATTCCTTCACTGACCTCTGACCTGCCAAAGGAACATAAAAATGTGTCCAGGGAACACCAACATATCACAGAACTTTTCATATTTATAATAATAAAAAAGCAGCTTCGATCACATGCTTTGATTTTACTGTTAAAAAACAATAGCTGAATTTGAATGCAGACAGAACCTATTCTTGCTTTGGGTCAATCTAGAGACAGTGACTTCACCATAACACCAGACACACACTAAATTCACTTTGTTTTCTAAATGCTAGCCCAGAGAAAGAAAGCAAAATCACATTTATCTCTACAAATTTGAAATTCCACTTCATAATATTTGTGACCTAATTAATGTAAATGTACTGTTTTATTAGTGAAAAAAAGCACTTGTATTTAGTTTGGAAATTTGCATCTATATTCATTGTCTTGTTTTTAAAAGACAATGTGAAACAGCTGACATACATTTTGCCATCAATATTAATCTAACACATAAGTCCAAATAAAAGCCAAATATGACCCCCAACTTTCATTCATTTTCTATTTGTGATTAATTATTTTCAGAACACACTCTGTCACAGGACAGAAAATGAGATTAAGTGTAATGTGGTTTGAAATGACGTGCCTCCTCTGATCCTTTACCAGGACACATCATAACAAAATGTATTTATGAAAATTTCGTTTGACGACAGCGATAGGATGAGATGATTCATCCTACTGATCACAGACGTTTGATACTCCTCTGTTAATCTATCATTAACGATCCTTCATTACCCTCATATACTAATCCAACATGATTCAAGTTATATAGGTTTCAGTATTAGCAGAAAGTCGGAGATGACAAATCAGGTCATGACTCATCTTTGTACGAATAAGAGTAACTTTGTACGTAAGCAACAACCTTTTTCGCAACAAAAAACAAACAATTGCAAGACTTGAAAACTGTAAGGCAACTACAGACCATCTTTCAAATTTAACACAACTGGGAGATTCATGCTTTCAGTGTATGGTAAGACAATGTTGCCATCTAGTGATTGCCACAGCTAATTCTTCCATGACTTATTACTTTTGTATTTTGTTTGTATTGAATGCTTTCTTCTTCTTCTGTCTTCTTAGCAACGCATTGTTCGGCAGATAGAATCAGATGGGGAACTACAAATTATTATGTCTTACATTGGTGTATTCAAAAAAATTTAAACCAGATTCTTCTTCTGTGTAAAAGTGCTTACAGCTGCGGGAAATGTGAGATGTTGTCCATTATATATCTGTGTTACTGAGTGAAGTCTCACATTTAGTTGTGTATTTGTGACTCTGATAATTGACGATGATTTCTTTTAGCTTTTTTTTTTCATCATTTATGAAAACAAGAGTACAAAGATCGTAGAGTCAGACAGGAGGTTGTAAACTAAACAGCCAGTAAAACAAGTTACCAGACAGGAAACATGAGTGTCATGTAGCTTTCTTACACCTTCAGACATTTCATCATCCCTTTCTATCACATCCTCAGTGAAATCACCATGAGCAACAGAAAATGTTTTGCTATACACACTACAAATCAAGTCATAATAATATTTCACCACAGTTGATTTCAGTTTCATCTGTGCCACTCACACCATCAGTATTAGAGTTTTTACTGCAACAATATTTCCATGAGAGCTTGTATTATTCTCATTTCTTTAAGAGAGAGAATATTTCAATATAGCATTAGTATGTTTTTTAAGCTAAATCAATCAAACTTCCATTGACAGCATAAATATTTCTCTTGTCATTTAGCCACTTGTTTATTCCAGTCAATAGTATGTGCATTACAGCTACACTATTATATTAGTTGTACTCAAGGCCAGACCTGTTAAGCCTACCACATTTAAAATGGCAGATCATGTTAATCAGGGCGGTAATCAGAAATACAGACACAGTGATCAAGTTTTGATACTGTGCTGCTGGCTTCACTAGTAGCTAGACACATGTTACCTAAGTTTAGCAAGACAACCTTGTTTTTCACCCTTCATTACAAGCATCAGCATTCTGAAACAAGTAACTTGAAATTGATACTTTTTTTTTTTTTTACCACATTTCACATTCCCTCAGCTCAGAGGTCACGCTGAGATTGTTTATGAATGAACCTTTTTCATTTTACACTACATAAGTGCATGTTCAAAATGTTCTTACATAGCTTGTTCTGGCATTTCCTCTGGTTCTCCACTTCTCACCTGAGCTATTGAGGCCTCAAGTCAATGTATGTGAGCATAGGGCACTATCTAGAGGACAAACTGTGTTATAGCATGTAAACCAGAATATCTGATGAGATTAATCCAGGAATTGTGTTTTAGGGGAACATGCAATGGAAACATGGTCTTAAATCTGACATGTTTTTTTGTCTCCCACAAAGGCATAATCCAAAATGAAATGATAGAAGGTTTGAAACCAGATTTTGACACAAACCCCCACCCCCATAATTTCTTGGGGGTATCAAAAAAACAACTACTCGTAATCAATTAACAACAAAATATTTGACACACACAGAGAATCGGGGGCTTTAAGACCCTGAACACAGACCATTATCTGGTTTATCCAGATAGTAATCCAGCCTGGAACATTATCTATCTCTGTCTGGAGAGTATGTTTGTGTTCTCTGTATGAGATGCACTGATGAGAGTTACTGTATTTCTCTGCCTCAGCACCAGATATGTGTGCGCTATGGGCCTCACTTGAAGGAAAACATTTTTACCAAATACATTAATAAATACTAGTATTTGCTTTAAATTAATTATACAGTTAGATTTTGCTGACCTGCAGCTTTGCTAGACATCCTCAGACACCCAAATATACAAAGTACAGCCCTTGCCTGGTTAAGGGGGTGATTAAAGCTTTAATGGTAATGTGGCTCTGACAGCCATTTAATCCATGTGTTATTCTTTCATGAGAGACGTTATTCTTGGTGCTGGTCCACACTCATTATCCTTTACACCTCTGTTTTCAAAACACATATTCACTGAGTTCTTCACATAAACTTAGAAATCAAAGCTCTCTTTTTTAAAAAAAAAATGTTTGCCTGAGTATACAGTTTCAGCAAAATCACATAACCAGCATGGGAAAGCATATCAACAATAAAGTGTAAGTGCAGAAATAATACCTATAAATTCAGTCAATAAGTAAATAAATATGCATCATTCAGAGAATGTCACACTCATAAGTCAATATTACAATATTACTGTAACACCAAATATTCTAACTCATTCCTTAACAAGCTGGTGTACCTAATATAGTTTACTCTTGAAAGACAAATAACTATAATATAACCTTAACCACATAATAGCAAGAAATATGAATCATTCAATTTTGCAGCAGTGTAAACTTATGCATGTACACATGCTGAGAAACACTCAAGCTTCTCTTATGTCGACTTAAAGCACAAATCAAGAACACAGAGGCCACAACACACAGTGCAACAACTCATAGTAATGGCAACACAAGGCTGCACTGAATATGGACAAAGCATCATTCATAAACACCCGGATGCATCTATACAGGATTTAACCAGTAACATTTATTAGCTGCAAGTAAACAACAACAACAACAACACAGTAACACCATATATCTGTTAGTAACCTTCTCCAATTAATTATAATAAAATGCACTATTCTCCATCCATCTCCACCAGTCTGCCACTTTTCTCAAACCCAAATGACACCAACTGGCATCTTCCAGTGCACTCAAACTAAAACTTAACTACTCTGCTAATTAAACCAGCAATTAACATTTGAATAAACTAGCCGTTCCTTACCTTAAACCAGATGCTAGTTGTTCTTTGCCTTCCTTAGTCGGACAGAAGCATCCTCCACCGACATACAAATGTCCCGGGCATTTTTCAGCTATAAGTCCAAACTTGGAAGATGACTTCTCACACGACTTGCAGTAGTTGGTAAACTGGCTGGATGAAGGGTCCAGATGATTCCATGGCAGCTAGCAGAACTAACGATGGTTAGCTAGCCTCAATTTTAGCTCCAGAATTGTAAAACTTTACTCCCACCTCCTCTGTTTTAATCATCAAAGTCTATGGTTTTGCCATCCTACTGAGAGTTGCTGTTACAGCTGTCTGTTTCTTCGTGTTTTTTTCATTTCATTTTAATTTTTCTTCGTGAGATTTCCAGTTTTGTTTTTGAGGGGTGTTTCTTCAAGATGCAAGGTCCTGCTATCATGCTTGTTTCACATTGGCTTTGCTAACTGGAACACTTAAAGGACCAGTGTGTAAATTAGGTTTTAAGGGATCTAGCGGTGAGGTTCCAGCTCTTATTATACATATCCATGGATGTATTATGAGAGCTTGATAACTGACTAAAAATGGCGCCCATTCAGTCCTGTAGGAATTGCTAGCCTGGCATATGTCGAAAAACTTCCCTGGCTTCAGGGTTAGCTTCGGCGCTGTGCGGCCCACTGAATATGCGCAGTAGTGTTTTCCCGTTGGCCCTGCCCACGAGCTCTCGCTCGGCCCATACTTTATATTGCGATGACGTCACGGATTTTTAAATTGCTTTTCTCGACTCGAGAAAAGTTTTACAAACATAAAACCTCCATGGATCAAAAGTTCATAATAGAAAGAGTTATAATTGACGTTGTTTGCAGTTTGAGGTGTCCTGTTTTCAGGTGTCTCTTTTACAATTTTGGTCCATGAGAAAAATCCTTGGGCTGCAGGGGGATTTTTCGCTGCAATACCGCGAGTGGCCACTGGGAAAAATAGCTGCAAGGCTGAGCGGTGGGGTCCTATCCAGCTCTTATTACATCCATGATTATATCGATGAGTGCAACACAAAGACTGTATATAAAGATGTTGGTGTTAGAGGATGGGATATGACTCAAACTAAAAAATCAAAGTACACGTCAAACAAATTTATCCCAAAGACGGTTTCTGTCATTTAAGGTAGTTCTTATCATGCTGATGTTTTTCCAAGTGCTCATTTTTCTGAGTTTGTTTTTAATTAGTTATTTAATGATATAGAAAGAGAGTCTGACATCATGATTGACAGCTGTGACAGCCACTCTCAAACCTCCGTCAAGCGGTAGGACAGCAGAGGGGGCATGTTTTGCAGGCTGTCATCCAGCTGCCTGACTCTACTGCACAGATTCTGGCTCCAAATGACGTCACACAAGCAAGATGGAAAGGAGATATTTTGGCTTTGCTTTTGCATAGCAGCAGGAAGTGGAGATGTGTTGTCCATATTTATATACAGTCTATGGTGCAACATGGTGGGCTCCATAGAGGATGACCTGCTCCCTATGTAGATATAAAGGGCTCATTCTAAGCTACACAAACCTCCTCCAGGTCATTGTAAGGGCTAATTGACTGACTCTAACTTAAAGCCAAAAGTTATTTTGAATCATTGTAATTTCAACCATTTGGTCCAAATGTATTTGAAGGTCTTGCGCAGCTAAGCTACACCCACACAAGTGATTTCACTTCTGTGTGGGCATGTAGAGACTGTGTTTGATTAACATATCCTTAACTCTAGATGTGATGTACATTTCATGTTGAAACAAATGACACTTTTATCACTCATATGATGTTGTAAGACAAGACAAACTTTACTCGTGCACTGCAGTGGAAAGCAGGAAGAACAGGAAATATGGGCTAGGTTGGGTTGTAAGCATACATTTCAGTAGTGTGGCTACCTTATGTTAGAGCAGACAAACACACCAATTCTGACCTTGTCAACCTTTGACCTTGTTTTTGATTTTGGAAAGCAAGTATTACCTTGGCCTTTAAATGTGGATGAGTGAAGAGGCTCAGACAAAGATCAATTTAACCCTTGGGTGAGCATTTATTCAAACAACATGTGCACAACATTGGAAAAGGAACAACAGCCTCTCAAGACCGAGCCCAACCTTCTTTATATACTCTCCCACTGAGTAATTAGGGTGGCCTTAACCATCAGCAGGGAGACTTTAATATGCAGATGCATATATATATATATATTATTTGGACAAAATGGTATTTATGTATGATACAATTCTCCTCATAAATCCATAACCAGTTACAACATCCATAAATCCCCCACTCTGTTACTTACACATGGTACAACCATGAAATATAAATAGCCTCGAGTTCCACAGCCCATCCTTTGGGAGGGCCAGAGGTGATGTTTGGAAGGCACAAATTTTTGGATTTGTTTGCTGCTTATAGTTACACTGGTTTGAATTTATTTGGGTATGGATTCATTGACTCTGACTTTGGATTACAGACTGTTGGAATTGGTAACCAGTAGATCGATCCTGTAGTGGTATTCTCACGCTACCTCTCTTTGACTGCTGTGCCAGGTTATTGATACAAATTGTTACCAGTCAAGTAAAAGTTGCATCTGGTGCAGAGCTGCAGCAGGGAAGTGTTTGTTTGGTGTACAGAAGGAAGGAGTCGAGTGGTGAGTCCTCTGCAAAAGGAAGAAAATCAGCAGGGATTTTGAATCTTGTAGAACTGGTTGAAATTCAGCATTGTGGGTGATAAATCAGAGCCAGCCTATGCCCACAGGAGGTGGATGGGATGGGAGTGGGAGTGGGGAAAAATGGAACATTGTAAGCAGGAACAGACGTAAAAGAGAAGATCAGGACAAAGGGGGAGAGAACTCCCAAGATAGTAATATGGATGTATGGATGTATCTGAACAAGAGTTGCTAACATGTCTGAAATGTGGCAATATCATAAGCATAAAGTGCATGGGTAAAGTTGAAAATGGCAGAGGAAATACCCCAGTGCTCATTACCTTCAAAGATGATGAGTTACCAAGAAAGGAAATGCTGGGATACTCTCTATTCTGTGAAAGAATATAAGAGGCCTCCTTTAAGATGTTTAACTGCTAGAAGTATGGGCATGTGATAGCTGTGTGCAAGGAAAAATGATGGTGCAGACAATGTGGCAAAGATCATCATGGGAGAGAATGTAATGAAGTAATGAAATGTTGTAATTGTAGAGGCGATCATCCATCTTCCTATAGGGGATGCCCTAATTATGTCAAAGTGGAAAATGTAGAGAGAATAAGAAAGGAAAACAATATACCCTATGCAGAAGCAGTGAGAAGGGTGGAAGGTACAAGCAGGGCCAGACAAGTGCGAGCTGATTCGGTTAGCAGAGATCCAATAAGGGGAAATGCTATACCTACTAATGATGATTCAGTGGTAGTTAGCAGAAAGGCACTATTAGCATTTATGGTCGAAGCAATGTGGAGAGTAAAACTGGTAGCGAACAAAAAATTAGATGTGGCACAAGAAATTGCTTCTGCTGCAGAGAAGTTGTTAGGCTTTAAGGGAATAAAAGAGGGGATGTGGGAATTTATTTATTCCCAGGACAGTGAAAGACAAAGGGTAAATAGGAGTTGGTACTTAGGAATGGATGAGGGAAAAGAAATGATAAGCAGAGATGGAGATTGTGACAATGACTAGTGCCATCTGCATAATAATGTTTTACATTATGAAATGGAATGCTAGAAATTTAGTTGCAAATGGGAGAGATTTTTTTTAATTCTAAATGAACTTAAGAAAAGCCAGAAATAATATGCACTGAGGAGATATGGTAAAAAAAAAAAAAAAAAAAAAAAAACAAGACTCGATTTTATAATACCACAACATTAATTAGAAATGGAATTCGGTATAGGCAAATAGAAATCAAAACAGAATTGGAATGTGTGCGATATGGGGGAAATCATTATTACTAATTTGCATAACTAAGTTATCCTCGGGAAATTATGGATAAGATTGGGGTACCAGTTGTTTGGGTAGGAGACTTAAATACACATAATGAATTGTGGGGAAGTCAGAACAGATAAAAACAGAAGAGTTTTCAAAGATTTCATACATAGGAACAATCTAGTCATATTAAAGGATGGCCAACCAACATGATTGACAAGTCAGGCAATTTCATCCTCTATAGATAGCATGTCAGCAGAATTGGCATTAATCAGTGGGTGGGAAATAAATGATCAGAAGTGAAGTAGATATTTAATTGAAGATCCAACCAACTTATCCTTTAGATTTCATTTTCAGGGCAGATTGGATAGATTTGAGTAAAATGTGATTATGGAAATATCAACGGTAAAAAATGAGGGAAGGGTACACAAGTGGAATAGCTCACTAACTAAGGTAATATGGTTAGCTGCGTCTAAGACTATATCCAAGATAAAAATTCAGCAAATAGGAACAATGGTTCCATGGTGTATTGAGGAATGTAACTTGACAGTCTGAGCCAGAAATAGAGCATATAAAAAGTTAAAAAAAAAAAAAAAAAAAAAAAAAAAAAAAAACATCTATTAGAGAGCTATGCTATTGAATACAAGAGACATAGAGCCAAAGCTAGACACATCATAAAAGAAGCAAAGAAAAATAGTTGGAGAGACTTCTGTAGTAAATTTGGACCTGGGACGCCCATAAAAAAGATCTGGAATTTAGTTCATAGAATGACAAGAGTATTTCGGCAGCCTACAACTCCTGTCTTCCACTTCAATGGTTTTTAGGCTGTAAATAATAAAGAAAAAGCAAATATGTTGGAAGAAGAATCCAAAAAACAGTTCTAGCAATATAAGTGAGGAAAATATGAGAAGGAGAGGGGGAATTATTAGATAGACACAGAATAAATTACAAATTAATTGGGATAATGCTTGTGATATCAATGTGTTTTTCATATTACAGCAATTGAAAAGAGCAATAAATCAGGGCAAAGATACCACTCCAGGTAGAGACGTAGTGGGACATCAACTATTTAAACACACTGGAGGCCTGGTGCTAAATGCTAGCCCTAATCAATAATGTGTGGGAGACTGGTTGTCTTCCTAAGGAGTGGAAACATGCTGTAATAATCCCAATTTTGAAACTCAGGAAGGAGCTGAATAACCCTAGTTCTTATAGACCCATTGCCCTGATCTCTGTATTATGTAAAATTATGGAACAAATTATAACAGACAAACTAGTGTAGATGCTAGAAAAAAGGGATTATTTTGTGCCATATCAAAGTGGATTTAGGCAGGGATGCTCAGTGATGGACACTGTCCTGAATCTGGACATTGATATCAAGAAAGTTATAGCAAATAAAGTCAAAATCTGTAACTTCCCCGGAATGTGGTTAGATGAAAGGATGACATGGAAAGTAGAGAAGATTTAATTGAAATGTGAAAAAATAATAAATGTCTTTAGGTGTGTGGCTGGATCTGATTGGCGGGCTGACAGAGAGCCACTGAGGATGATATATAGAGCAATGTTTAGGGCAGTTATTGATTATGGATGCATGGCTTTTGGATCAGCAAAAAACTGGATATAGTACAAGATAAAGCCCTGAGAATGTGTAATGGGGCATTTCACACTATGCCAATACCTGCCCTGTTGATAGAAATAGGAGAGATGTCCTTGGAAATTGAAATACAATGCCCTTGAAATGCTTCATGAAAGTAAAAGGACATGGTGAAACATTTCCAACAAAATGCCTGCTAGATCAACATTGGGAATTCCAGGAGAGAGCAAGAAAGGCCAAATCAAACTCTGGAAATAAGCTCAAATCTAAGATGGAAGAAATTGGTATATTAATATTAATGTGTGCCCTGCAGTCTGTTGGTCAGTTGTACCATCATGGCTAGTCTCAAAACCTGTAGTTGATCTATGCATACTGAATAATAACAAATGAAATAAACTACGCGATGAACAAGAATGGAATTCATATTGACAGATTTATACAGATGGATCAAAGGATCCAGAGAGTGAGAGAGTGGCATTTGGAGTAATCATTCCTGAATTAAGAATTAAAAAGGGACATAGAATTTTAGATCAGATGTCAATATTCATAGCAGAGTTGCTGACAATATTGTGGGCACTTTGGTGGATAGAAGACAATAAATCAGACAACTCAGTCATATGCAGTGATTCAGCAGCAGCTTTAACTGCAATAACATAAATTTAAATCAAGCCCAGACCTGATATATTGACAGAGATTTATCAAAGATTATACAGAATTCACAAGGCATTGTGTGAGGTGGGTTTTATTTTGGCACCAACGGCACACATGGGTGTGGAGGGAAACAAGGAAGCAGATAAAGAACATGAGGATAGAGTAGCAATTGACCTAAAATATGGACTGTCAGAATACACTTCAATCATAAACAAATCAGTCAAAGAAGTGTAGCAGAATACATGGGGAAAAGAAACGAAGGGGCATCATTACTTTGTAATACAGAAAACAGTGGACAAAAGCAATTTTGCCCTCAAAAGAAAAGATTCAGTTGTCACAACCAGGTTGAGGCTTGGGCATTGTGGGCATAGGGGTGGGCTGGCTCTGACTGGAAAACATCCGGATGGCAAATGATGAGTATAAAGACTCAGAGACAATAAGACATATCCTCATCCAGTGCAAGAATTACTCACTTCAAAGGAGGAAGCTGTTCAAAGACCTGAGAGCAGCTGGAGAAACAATTTTGACTGCGCACATTACTTAACCTACATAACTTGACTAAGATGAAGAAATTGCTGGAATATCTGTACAGTATTGGACTATAAAACAAACTATAAATAACTGTCAAAAGGAACATAAATAACAAACAATGGAGGGCAGCAATATGCCAATGTAGCATCTAGTCTGCCTAATCCAAAGAGGACGAAGAAGAAGAAGAAGCACACCCCTTTTGCTACAGGAAACAGGTAAGACAATTCACATTGCAAATATGTTCGCAGTGCTTAGCGTATCATCAAATAGACAGCAGGCATGTCTGCTTGTGGGACTGGTCCAATTCCTAATTTATGTTTCATGCTGTGTAGGACTGACTTCCTTGGATGCAGTGAGGAAAATGACACCGCCCCCGAATGCCTTGAATACTGAGTATTGTCCTTACTAGCACCCCAAACATACCACTGATGCATGTTTTGACATCTCTGCCCTTATTATAAGTTAGAAAGCAAAGTTGCAAAACTATAATTTGGCAGTCGCTGTTTAGTGGAGGGATTACTCACTGTATTAAAAACAGTACTCAACTCAAGTAGCTGACATGTACTTCCACAGACACTTGAATTTTTCCTGGCCAGTGTGACATTACTGGCCAGGTGATTTGCAAATACTGAGCGTGACTGATAGGGACAAGACTATATTAAGTCATGAATGTGGATTCGCAATATTATCATGGTGCAGCATAAGAAATGAGACTTAAAATAAGAACTGGTGCTTGGAGGGGCAACAGGGCTGTACAAATCTTTACAGACCTTATACATAATGAGAACATTAAAGCTTGAAAATCTGTTTATCATAGGCTGCATTTTACGTAAAGTATGTAGGGAAACAACAGTCAGGCTGCTAGGTCTTATTGTAGAGAGAACTTCACAGAGCTTGACCAGTTGGCAATGTTTCACCTATGTTGAAAGGCCTTCCTCTAACAAAAACTGGATTATGGTAGGGTTAACCTCTATTGTTATATGAAAATGAACAAGATGTATTTGTCATTTACAGGCAATATTCTTCCACGATCTTTGTGGGCATCTTAAATTTAGTTGCATGACTCAGACCTTGTGATGTTTGTTGACTTCAAGTATAGTGAAATGTTGATCACTTTTGTAGTGGGTGTGAGTTTAAAGGGTAACTTCTTCAATCTTTGTCATTCAAATTCAAATGATAATTGGAAGAATTGTTGTCACATTGACAGCAACAAAGCAGTCTAATTTAATGTTGATCAATGATTTGCTTGGTCTGGAGGCTGTGTTTGCCAGAATGATTGACAGAATCAACTTGCAACATGGTTTTGATTGACAAAGGTCTGAAAGCTCTCTATGCTGCAAGACATCTTTATCCCTTCTTATAAGAAATCATTCTTAAGGTTCAGCATAGTTTTCTAAAAACCCCAGTGAAGATTATTTCAGTAATTTCACCATATCTATACATTGTACATGACCACAAAGTGGAGCCTTAAAGGTGCTTATTATGCTTTCTGTGATTTTCAGGTATTTATACATATTCTGATGTCAAATATTTATGCTAAATATGGTCAAAGTTCCAAAACTTGAGGTTAATGTATGTAAAAATTTCCCTGTCAAAAGCCCAGGTTTCCTCTTGCTCTGAATGCTTTCTTTGCAATGGTTTCTTCTACATTACTGACAAGCTGAGATTCGCTCGTCACACATGCCTATAAACATCCATCTGTTCTGTGGCCTTGGTTGCTAAGATTGGCTTTCGGCTCCAACATGTACGGATGTATTTGAGAAGTTGACATTTTGAGTAAAAAAAGTGAAAAAGTAGTGAAATCCTACTACTATAGTTTGTTTCATGGTGTGTTGATGTAGCCTCCTGGCTGGAAAGTCGTCCATGATGCAGCTTCTAGAAGCCAATCAGAACTGAGTGGGCTCATCTGGGGGGGGGGGGCCTTAACGAGACAGAAGCTAAAACAGCCTGTTTCAGGCAGAGACTGAACTGAGGGGCTGCAAAAAGTGCCAGTATAAAATAAATAAGGGGTTTCTTGAACTGTAAATCATGCAGGGGTATTCCATTAGAGCCCCAGAATATAAATATAGACCTGGAAATGTGCATAATGTTCATGGAGTCTGAAGTATGTTTAAGCTTTCAGCATTGGGCATACAGGGGAAATTATAGAGCAGCTAGGAGCACCATTTGGTGCTCAATAAAAAGAGGTGGGCAGATGACACATGGTGAGGAGAGAACTGATTTAGACCATGTTGCTGTTGTCCATACACACACACACACTGCATACACACTCAGTGGCATCCATATTTATACCACCACCTACTATACAATTCAGAGAACACTTTGCCTAACCTGACCTACAGCCACTCCCTCCCTCCTCTGCCTGTAAATACTCTGAACTGTCTTGATGTCATGTAACTGTTGTACTGTTGATGTCCACACATTCTATCCTTTCAACCATTGTTTGTCAAACCATATATCTTTGAACTGAACTATGCAGGACAACATTCTCACTGTGCGTTTCCTTTTATGATTGTAAGTCTGTAATGATAAAATCAACACAATATGCAAACAGCAAAGTTGACACACCCAAGTATGAGTTTTAGGGAGGTGGATAGTGTGCACAGAAGACAATTTCTGCTCTACCTGGAGAGAATGGTTAGCAGTATGGGAGGTAAACCACAGGAGTCCAGATGTCCTCTTGGCCAGAACATGTGGGAGGAAAGCAGCTGCAGAAGAGTGAAGCAAGAAACAACCTTAAATCAAATTTCATGAGTTTTATTAACTTGAAATTAGCTGTTAATGTTCAATTTTATTTGTAAAAATCTCAAATTTTATTTGTAAAAATCTCCAGAAAACTCTACAAACAATAAGATGTAATATATTGTAAATAATTAATTGCATTTCAAACTGTAGCCTACACTTAAGCATAAAGTTCACACCGTCACCACACATTGTTACAATGTTTGTTGGCTTAGTGCTAGAGTCTGTTAAATGTTTAAATGTTGCATCCATAACTTCAGAGTAATTCTAATTGACACCAGTATAGTATCTGAACTCTCTATTGTAACTAGAGGATGAATGGGCACTACACAACCTCTATAACATTCATTTGATAATGAACCCTGATGATAGTTAAAAGTAAACCTAAAAGCTAAAAACAGCAAATATTTAATATTCTTCATTTAGCAATTGTTATGCAATTTAATGTCAGGATAATGTTCAAAGTTAAAGTATTAAATTTGCATGAACTGATTTTTTTTTTGCCAGTTGGGGGCAGTGAAAGCAAACTGGGAACATAATATGATATACCATCATCTTTTAAGCTGATATGTTGCACCATAGACTGTATATAATGCATGGAAATGCATTGCAATAGCTGTATATAACTATGCAAAAGTGAAGCAAAATAACTCCTTTCCAAGAGCTGCCATCTTGCTTGTGTGACGTCATGACATCAGACCCCTGTCTATATCGTCAAATAACTAATTAGAAACAAACTTATAAGAAAAATTAACACTTGGACAAACATCCACATGACAAGAACTACCTGAAATGACAGAAACCATCCTTGGAAAAATTTATTTGACTTATACTTGATTTTTTAGATTTGTTCATGTACCATCCACTAACATTGGGGGGGGGGGGGACTTATGATCTATACTGCAGCCAGCCACCAGGGGGCGATGGAGATGTTTTGGCTTCACTTTTGGACTTTTGACGTCCATCTTTATATGCAGTCTATGTGTTGCACTCATTAGCAAACATCCTGCAGTTACAGAGCAAGATTATAATCTATTTGGAGATGTGTTTCTAGTTCAATGTTCATTCGCTTTGAGCTCCAATTTTAGTTTCTATCAACTCCTGATGGGAAAATCTGGCTCTTTAGCTGCCAAGTGCTCGTCTGTATTCACTGGCTAGTTTCTAACTGTGTTTGTTTGCCTGTTTGGTGCTAAGCAGGTAGTGTATAGTGACTTTTAAGAGCTTTTTCACTAAAAACATGCTGCCTACTGGGGCCGAAAACTACACTAGTGGTGAGAGTGAGGCAAAACAGTAAAGTTGCAGGCCTGACAGCTAATCAATGAGCTGAATCTTGTTATCAAGCTCTGTAAAGCTGAGGGAAGCTGCAGAGTCGCTGATAATTATCTGTACTGTAGATTCATAACAGTACATAACATACAAACGATGCCTTTGACATCACATTGTCATTTGATACATTGTTATTATGAAAAATATCAATTATAGCCACTAGTAATAATAATGTTAATTGCCACTTGTTACAGTTGTGAAAACTGAATATAATCTAAGGATATTCTTAGCAAAATGCTTGATCTCAGTCTTTAACACTGTACCTGTACACTGTAGGTAAGTTGTGTGAAATGATGCAAAATGTAAAGCAAGTCACAGTCTCTTCTGTCATGACAGATAATAGTAACTGGCTTAACACTAATGACAGAGGAAATAACAGAAAACAATAATTTCCCTCTTTCACAGATTTACCTTTATTATTTGAAATATAACACACTCTGCTACCAACATGTGATACAGGAGTCAATCATAAACATATATGGCATCATCACTTGTTGTATTTTCTTTGTCTGATAAAGATCTTAGTTTTCCCAATGGAGAAATTATATAGCTAACTGTCTTCTGATCTACAGCTAGCTGAAATCTATTCAAACAACACATCCTGTTTTTCCATATCCTCATCCTTCCCGCATAATTACAGTTTGAGCTGCTTTTCTTTCTTAAAACATAGCAAAGATTCTGTATATTCTGTAATGGAAAGATGGTGATATCATTTTAAATAAATAAAAAAAATCCCACAAACTTTCCCGACAATTGTATGATTTCTCAATAGTTTAAGCCTCACATTTTAAATTTTGTGGTACATTAAGGAAAGTCCAATGTTCCCTTTTCCTCCTATTCAAGAACATTTCCCTCCCTCGCGTGATAAAACACAAGGGGAAGTCTACAACACCTTTAAAAGAAAGATTCATAAGGAGAGCACTGCATGACGTGCAATTCAACAGATGCCTCACTAGCCACAATAAATGGTGTGAGAGGAAATCTTTTTGTATTCAGGTGCGCGCGCGCACACACACACACACACACACACACACACACACACACGCACACACACACACACACACACACACACACACACACACACACACGCACACACACACACACACACACACACACACTTCTCTATGGAACAAATAAAATCTCCACTGTCTGAGATCCCAACTCAGTGTTTTCAGTGGCTTGTACCAATATATTACAGACTCAGATACACTGTGATATGATGGAATCCTAGGAAATGATGACTAGTTATTTCAAACACATCCAGGATCGACTGCAGGCTTTTGATAATTTCTTATATTTTGAGATTTGTCATAAAATATTTAGAAAGTGGACAGAAATTTCCAGCATCACAGACAAGATCACTCAGTTCTTGTCAGTAATGCTAATATTTTCACAAGCATATGTTTAGGTTCAGCAACTCCAACAATTAGGCCCTTGAACTTCCAACATGTTTGAAAATTAAAATTGAGCTAACATCTGTTATTATGCAAAAAGTTATTCTGGGAAGTAAATTTCAAGTACTTCTAACCAAGCACAGTTCTTATTAATATTAAATGAAGGGCACATTACGGGGACAGCTTTTTTTTTTTTTTTTACATCAAAGTAAATGCTCTCTATTAAAAGACCATGTTCAGATAATTACTATACTTTGGAGCACACACACAGGAACAGTTATGCTCCAAATCTAGTGTGGCCTCTGCCCGGCTTCAGCATCAATAATTTGAAATGGGCTAAATTTGTTTTCACATACACACTCCTAGACACAGGACTGAATGTCAAAGTCGGTTTATAATTTTCTTTCTTTGTGTCTCTTAGAAATATGATTTTTAGACCAATTTATTTTAAATTCAAGTGAGTGATAGTGACTGAGGGTTCCTTGACATTGGTTGACCATGTGTGTAGATGCATGTGTCATCTATACCTTAATTTTAAAGAGGAAGTTATGAATAAATGAAAATGAAAATAGCCATGCATGTATGATCTAGTTTCCTATATCTATTCAGTCCTTCCATTAGTTTTAATGCTTCACTTCTGTCTTCACTTATGAAGAACTTCAAAAACAGCATTTCATTCTTTCACAGTCACAAAAACATCAATGTGTGATGAGTTTATCAGATTAATCTAGGCTATATATTCCATAACGCTGTAAATTACAACACAAATGACGTCGATAAACCACCCAATTGTCTTATTGGATTGGATCATTTTAGCAGGTGCAACACTGTAATTCGAAGTGTAAAATGGAAACCAACGAAATGTTTTTATTTTTCAACTATGTATTTTTGCATGTCAGCACGTCATTTTGATCATTCATACATTTTTAACACAATACGATGGTAATTGTCAAAGTGATGGCAATATTGTGATCTTGCACAGGTCAATGAAAGGGTGTAAGCACGAACAACAATACACACAAACACATTTTGCAGCTTCCAGTGGCTCATACTAAGTTATTATTAGTAACTATTCATTTGTTTTAGATGTTTCAGGTGTTCCCTTGACAGTCAAAGTGGACAGGTAGAGCGGTTCATAGTAAGGGATCTGTTTCAGCTGGTGTCTTTGAGCACAAGACATCTAGCTATCATCTCCTGTTGAGTTGTTGGATTGCAACAGTGCTCAGAGGAGCAGGGCGCATGCAGACCGTCAGGCTGTGCATTCTTGCCGGGGACTAATTTTCTGTCCTCCACTTGGGTCTGGGTAAACAGCACCGCCCCGATGTTTGTTTTAAGTGTGGAGCGATCCATCGCACAGCGCCGGGCTCGATTGACACTGTCTGCTGATCTGCTACTGCGGATTGCTCAGAATAACAAGGCTGCTCGCTAATTCCCGTCTATCGGGGCTTTCGGCGAAACAGCGAGAGTAGGGTCCAAAAAAAGCCAACAAGGCAGGCAAGAACGCCGCGCCGCCGGAGTCCGCACCCCAGAATGGCTTCAGGAGACCTTTACGAGGTAGGATAAAATCATGTCCAAGGAAAATGCTCTGTAATATTGACGAATAATGGAATTAGGAAGTAAAGGGGAGGGCGTCGCGTAGTGTATGTAAAAAGCGGTGTCCTAAGCCCTTTAACAGACGAAACTAACCCTTCTCAAGCTTTGCGAAGACAAGGTTGGTTAATTTATGCTTATACTTTCTGTCGCTTCTGATATACTTTCATACGATTCTTGGCGGTTGTAGTAAATAGACAAGATGTATTTTACGGGCTGAACTCCTCAGTCTGTCGCCGAGTTGAAAGTCGTGGTAAAGTGACAGCAGCGCTGAGCGGACGGACATGGTGAATAGCTACAGACGGAGTGATGGTTCTGAAGGTGCGCATACATGCCAAAAGATATTTAGTCATCGCAGCCTTTACAGTGGTGTTCGCAGGCTGTTTGGCATTTAACATGAGACACGAGTTTATTTTTTATCGAGTGATGTAAGCGAGTCTGTGTGAGCTTTTTTTGAGGTTGATGTGTGAATTTGTGAAATTATAACTCTGACTGTGTTGGGCGTAAAAGTTGCCCAAAAGGGTGGCAGGAAGGTCACGCTGCCCTCGTGCGCAACATCACTCTGGAACCGGTGCTAGAATTTGCATGTCGACTGGTTTCAACATCAGCTTTACTGAATCAGTCACTTGGTGTCATTAGGGGCTGTTATGTTGACACGGTGTCTTATGTTTCAGTTCATGGTGGTGACAAAGGGAAATGGGGGATTTGAAATGGATATAGTTAGACATGACAAGCTTGTTTGAAAAGTATATAACACATTTTAAACGTGCAAAAAAATCCCCATCTCACAAAAAAGGGAGGGGGTCCATGTATGAGTGTTCAAGTAGATAACATTATCTGCTCACAGCACAGACAATGTGTTTACAGTGAAGTAGGACATCAGTTAGAAGACAATGCATCAAATAAGTCAGAAACAGTTAGTTATGACCTTTTCAAAAATAGTTTATTTCCAGTTAGGCCTACTGAATAATAATTACCATTAACGTTCTGTAATTTGGAAACACACTTAATTTGGAATATAATAACACACTGCTGCCAAAAAGAGCATCCATGGACTAAACTTGACACAAGGCCATAAAATATCCTTAAAATATCCCCCACTCCCACCCTTACACCCCCTTGTGCTCACCCAAATGTTCACATGTTCATGTGTTTCGGCTAACAGTGTTTTTTAAAGCAATATATTACAATATGAGTTTTAACTCCATATTTTCAGCATAATTAATTGCGGCTTTCAGTTTGGTTAAAGGCCTTGTGTTTATGTACTATCTATGTCTTACTTAAGATTCGACTGAGCATCAAGACTTGTTTGTATGTTATGTCTTACATTAATGCAGCAATAGTGAGCAATGTTTTACTTTTGTTTTTAATTTGATTGGTCTAGATTGAGGATGCTGTTTGTTCCACATAGACTGTTGGTTTGATGCGAAAGTAGCCGCTACTATTACCCAGTGGGCGCTGGAAATTGATTAGTTTTCTGTGGAGGTGATTGGCTGATCAGTGCTCAACAGGTTATTGATTTTATTTTTATTGATTTTTATCTTTTATTGCTCATTTGATTTTTGAGGGGTTTTATTGGGGTTGTTTCCCTATCAACATGACTATAGTTACTGACAGTTATGTTTATAGAGACTGAAATTGAGAAATTGACCAGAGTTTTGTGGTGCTGTATAACTTCTACAAAAAAAAGTACCTAAATAAATTCTGAAACTGGATGTAGGGAGACCAGTGTCCTCCTGTTGTTGTGATTGATGGTAAGTAATAATTTTAACCTCTTACACTTCCCCCCTCCTATTATAGACCCATTTTTGTCTTTTTTAGTGGGGACATGGGATCTTTGGGGGAGATAGTAGGTCAGCAGTATATACCACACAGAAGTGGTATACATCATCTAAATGAAGATTAATTTTAGATGCAGTACTGTGTGTCAAGTTTTTCTTGTCATATATCTGTAATAAACATTGTGTTTTGGTTAGTGAACTATTCAAATTTTGAAAGTTGTCAGTTTAAAAGAGTGCATAAGGGCTTAGAAAATTATGATAGAAGTAATTGATGGTAATTTTTATGCTCAATTATGTCTATAAGTTGTTGCAGCAATTTTTGGGTTGATACCATTTGATGCAAAATGTAACAGTCAATGGTCAAAATAGTCAAAATACCACATTAAGACACCAAGACCTTGAGGCCCACCATAGAAAAATGTATGCTGTAGTTTGCTATCAAAACCTTTGACATTTGGAGATTTCTGTAAGAATTACACTTTTTGGCAATCGGTCTCAAGTTTGTGGTTATAACGTTTCATGAGGCTGTGATTATCCCACTACAATGAAATGGCAACTATGGGAACTAACATCATCACACACGAATACAATTGGGCTCATTGAATCCACAAGAGTCTCAGCTTACCAGTCATACCAAAATTATGCAATTCCAAGACTGTTTAGGGACCTCAGTATGCAGAAATATTCAAATACACGATTTTTAGAAGAGGCAAAAATAACACATTTATACTGCATGCAAAAAACTGTAATGTTTTTGCCTAAATCTGCATGGAATTAGCATAAGGTGGGCATGTCTGTAAAGGGGAGACTGGTGGATGCCCATAGACCCCAATTTAATTGAGATATTTTGAGGTGAGAGGTTAAGGGACCCCTTGAAAATGGTCATGTGAGTTTTTCCCTCACCAAAATTTAGCTTGACTTTGGAGCATTATTTAGCCCCCTTCCCGATAAACTATCATGACATGGCTGTGCCAATGGATGCCTTAGGCTCTAGTTTCATATAATACCAGAATAATCATTGTAGGTTTAAAACTGGGCTACAGCTTCTGAAAACAGTAATGTTGGCCAAGGACGCTGGAGTCCTTGGGGAGTTTAAGAGGTGAAAATAGTTTTTGTGAGTGCCAGCATCAATAAACTAGTTAATAATGTTACGTAGAACTGATTTGTTTGATGGCACTACAGAAGACTTCAGCTTCCTGTCTTTATTGGTTGTCGCTGGAGATTTGATGTATCGGACAATTATGACAGCTTAGGGGTTAAAGGACCAGTATGTAGGATTTAATGGCATCTTGCATTGAGGTTGCAGATTGCAACTAACTGAATACTCCCCTCCCCTTGGCCCCACTCCTCCCCTTCCAAGCATGTAGGAGAACCTATAGTGGCTGCAGTGAAAAACATGAAAGACCCTCTCTAGAACCAACGTTTGGTTTGTCCGGTTTGGGCTACTGTAGAAACATGGCGATGCAACATGTACCTGCTCCCTATGTAGATATGAAGGGCAAATTTCAGGTGATTATACACTAATTAAAACATAGGTATGAATATTATATTCCATTTCTGCTAAGTCTGTTAGATGCCATTGAATTCTACACACTGCACCTTAATAGAGAGAGAAGTCAATAAATGTTGTCCATAGATAAATGGATAATGTACTTTATTGCTCCCAAATTGGGAAATTCTTGTGTTCAGCAGGTTATCCAGGCATTGCATGGGAACAGTAAGTACTCAGTAAATATACATGTCAACACTAGAATAGAGAAATATATATCTACAGAAAAATAAACACAACAAATAACAAAATAATAATAATAAAATAACTCAATACAAGAATATAATAAAAAGTATAATAAAGTATAAAATATGAACACAGGATAACATACTATATATATATATATATATATACACACACACACACACACATATATATATATGTGTGTGTGTGTGTGTGTGTGTATATATATATATATATATATATATATATACACACACACACACCCATATATATATGTGTGTGTGTGTGTGTGTGTGTGTATATATATATATATATATATATACACACACACACACACCCATATATATATGTGTGTGTGTGTGTGTGTGTGTGTGTGTGTATATATATATATATATATATATATATATATATATATACACACACACACACACACACATATATATATATATATATGTGTGTGTGTGTGTGTGTGTGTGTATATATATATTTATATATAAAATGCAATGAGGTTGAGTAGGAGAAAAAAGATGTGCAAATTCACCATGAGCAATGTTACTGAAGGAGCAAAGAGAGTGGAGTTTGGTTGAGACAGAAACTATAAAGCTGAGAGTTATGAGAGTTTTCTGTTAGACAGAGGTGAGGTGTTGTAGAGAGTTATTGCTTTGGACAGGAAAGATTTCCTGTATCGGTCCGTGTGACAGCAAAGCTGAACCAGTCTGTTAGAGAAAATGCTCTGCTGTCTGTCTAGTAGGAGGTGGAGAGGATGGTCAAGATTATCCATAATGGATCCTCTACACCACAACTTCAAAGGTGTCTGGTTTGTAGCCAATTATGGAGCCAGTCTTCTTAATCAGTTTATTAAGTCTGTTGTTGTTGCTGGCTCCAATGCTGTTCCCCCAGCAAACTACTGCGATGTATAGTGCACTGGCCACAACAGACTCATAGAACATTTCCAGCACATTGAAGGATCTCAGCTTCATCAGGAAATAGAGTCTGCTCATCCCCTTCTTATATACAGCCTTGATGTTAGTCTTCCAGTTTATTCTGTTGTTGATGTGGACGCCTTGGTACTTATAGTACTTCACCATGCCAACATCATCCACCAGAATACACAGAGATTGTATAGCTGTCCTCTTCCTGCTCAAGACGTTCACCATCTCCCTGGTCTTGGCCATGTTCAGAAGCAGACCACTCCACAAAATCATCTACCAGTGCTCTGTACTCCTCCTCCTGCCCATCACTTATACACCCAACCACTGCAGAGAACATCTGCAAGTGGCATGACCTGGAGTGGTATTGTAAGTCTGGGGTCTGCATGGTGAAAATGAAGGGAGACAGAACAGTCCCCTGTGGAGCTCCTATAATACTGTCCACAATTTCAGACAGAACACTGCCTGGTCAGACAAACTGCCAACTGCCTATCAGGTAGTTGGTAATCCAGTTGGAGTATGTGTCTACCCTCATTACTTGCAGTTTCTCTCTCAGAAGCAATGGCTGGATGGTGTTGAATGTACTCGGGAAATCAAAGAATGTGATTCTCACAGTGCAGCTGGTTTTATCCAGAGTTCGCTGAAGCAGGTGGATACATCATCCACTCCCAGATGAGGTTGATAGGCAAACTGCGGAGGGTCCAGTGATGATTTCACTTGCAAATTAAGGTGGGCCAAGACCATTCTCTCCAGCACATTCATCACATGAGATGTGAAGGCAACTGGTCAATAGTCATTAAAGCCAAATGGAATTGTCTTCTTGGGAACAGGAACCAGGCAGAATGTCTTTGACCAGTACCTTCTCCTGGCTTGAGTTCAGGCTGAAGAGGTGTCACAGAATAGCAGAGAGCTGGCTGGCACAGGTCCTCAGAACCCTGGAGCTTACAATGTTAGGGCCTGCCGTGGTAGAGTCTCTTTAGCTGTCTCCTAACCAGTAGTCACTGTCAGATGAGAGAGGATGGTCGTCATCTCAATGGAGGAAAGGCACTAGAACGCTGGGGGGTTTGGGACCAATAGGCCTTTTCCATACACATGTGCTTGCTTGACTTGACTCTGTTTAGTGTTGGCCCCGCACAGCAGAGATTTGCATCTCCATTACAACAGGGCTACCTGCTTGAAGGTTCGTCTTTAACTGATGACAGGCTTGTCTTGAGTCGAAAGCAGCGGGTTGTATACATCACAGCTGGGACTAGTGGTCAAAATCGGGTTTGTAAAGCGGTGGATAAACACATTTCACTTCCTACAAGTTCTTCATAATAAAAACCTTCCATTAGTTCGGTGTCAGTGGAAAGCTTTTAATATGAAGCAGCAGCAGAAGGAAATGTGTTTTCATCAGCACCGACTTAACGTGGCTCAGATACAGCTGAAAGCAATCAAGAAACGGTAAAATAAAGCAGATATCTGAAAGTACAAACAGAAACACAGGAGAGAAACTAAACTTCAAACCACAGAGATTCAGTTAGAAGCTACACAAATACTGAGAACTGAATACACAGAGACTTTTTAAAACAACTCTCTCTCTGGTCTCCAGCACAGACATGAGTTGTGTCTTGCAACACACATTTGTTTGAGGGGGAGAAGCATGAGAAGGGTTGGCTGCAATTGGTGAGATTTCATCGTAACTCACTTGGAGGCGAGTTGGGTGCACTTTGGCCCAACTCCAGAGATGGGTCATCTCGGGCGGGACTTGGCATAACTTGGCACGTTTAAACTGTTAATGGAGACGCAAATCAACACTGCATGGTTTAACTTGGTGCTGCCAAAAGTTCCAGTGGAAAAACCCTACAAGGACTTCACCATGGGGGATTGAGAGGGGAAGGGCCAAAGCATTGTGGGCGGTCGGGGTGTGTGAAAGTCTGGGTGTGTGGTGTTGAAGAAACACTTTAACTCATTTGCCCTCTCTAGGCTGTCCACTGGTTGTCTGTCTCTCACCTTGAACCCAGTGACTTCCTTCATTCCAGTCAACACATTGCTTGCATTGTTGTGCTGGAGTTTGGCCTCCAGCTTCCTCCTATAGGGGTCCTTGCATCCCATCAGCTTCACCCTCAGGTCATTCTGTACACTTCTCAGTTCTTCCCTGTCACCAGACCTGAAGACTTTCTTATTATTATTAAGAAGTACTTTCAGGTTATAGGTTATCCAGGGCTTGTTGTTAGGGAAGCAGTGTACAGCCCGGGCTGGCTAGGTGGTCTGTATTCTGTGATGCAGTCTGTCATGCTTTTGATGTCCTCCCCATGTGGCTCACAAAGCACATCCCTATATGTAGACTCAAATAAGTCCTGAAGTGCTTCATGAGCCTCCTGAGTCTACCTCCTCACAGTCCTTGTGGATACAGGCTGCCATTGGACAAGAAGGACACATTTTGGTGTTAGCAGGTCAATACTGTGTTTAGATCTGCCAAGGGGATGAAAGGTGGTGATACTGTATGCAGCCATAGCATTTGCATACACAAGGTCCAGTGTTTTATTGTGTCTAGTGGGGCAGTTAACATACTAATAAAATATTGGTGATATTTTGTCCAGTGTGATATGAATTAAGTCCCTAGAATGGCTACAAAAGTATTGGGATGCTGAGTTTGAAGTCAGCATTGCAACAGTGGAATGAATCGTGTCACACGCTACCTCTGCATCACCTGATGGAGGAATGTAGACAGCAATAACAATGGTGGAAGTAATATGGATATATCCCAACAGCTAGCAGTTCAGAGTCTGGGCCACAGAAATGTTCCATCAAATTAACATGTCCAGGATTGCACCACCTTTCACTCGCATACAGTCAAATCCCTCTTCCCTCCTTACTTCTTACGCTCCATCTATCAATTTTCTCTTGAATGTGTTGAATATACTGAAAAACAATAACAAGGTGACTCCAAATGGCACTGCAGCTCACATTTATACAGGAGGGTTTCACTCATTTCACACACACACTGGGCCATCACTAGCTGAGAATAAGCTTGGATATTTTCAATGAAGAAGAACATCTTGACATCACTCATAGCTTTTTAAAAGGACTTTGTGAAGCTTAAAGTTCACCCGATGATTTGCTTTATGTAGCTCCTCTAAGACATCCACAGGTTTACTGCTCATGCTCACTGTCACTATACCTAAACTGAAAGTACTAAAAATAAAAAAGTCTGCATTTTAAAAAGAAGAAGCAAGACAGCCTGGTTCCACACCTCCAAAACTTTTTTTTATTCTGCAATTGTGTCTGGTATTGTGCTGATTGATGGCTGTTCTTGGTTGGAAAAACAACCAAGCCAAATAGAGCTTTGTAAGTGGGACTAAGACTTCACCATTTTCCTGTGCCAGATGCATAAAAATGGCAACAGTGATAAGCGTGGATAAGATCCACACAACTGTACAGGTTTTTGGAAGTCATCTCACAGAAATAATCATTTTTAAATTGACATAATTCATGTCAACTGTTCATAGTTACTGCTACTCCAGCGTCCATGTTGATAGGATGGGTATATCACTTGCTCCTGATTGGCTGGACACCCCTTCCAAATCAGAAGCAGCTATAAAGAGCACGAACTTAAACTGAGGGTGTATTCACATAGTCTGTTAGGTTTGGTTCAAATGAGCTCTTGTGCTTTTGTCCATTTGGTTCGGTTAGTTAGGATGGTGTGAAAGCTCTCAATCAAACTGTGGTATGGACTAAACAACTGGAATGAGATCACCAGAATAGCTGTATCTCTTGGTCTGCTTCCAAGTGAGCTATGGGCCAAGATTTTGTGACAATATATATGTGATTTTGGCCTGAATTCAAATGCTAAACTGCTATTAAATCTATCTGCTGATCAGGGGAACTCCTAAGTTCCCATGATGAGAAATCTATAGGCAATGTACAGTATGGTATATGTTTACATCATAATTTGTAACCGTGGTAACATGTACATTTGTCAGTATGTCAGTGCAGGGAAAGAAAGTGAAAGTTAAGCCAGTACAATTTTGGCAGGTCCTCATTAAAATGTGACTAATGCATACAGTAGTTACCACATATTAACCACCCCTGTACAACACCCTGTTTCTACCTGTTAAGTGTAGTTTTCTAGGTAACCTTACCATAACAAGTCAGATAAATTAATTACCAAATGTTTATTTTCTTATATGGTTATATAACTTGATAATGCTGCTATAACCAAGTGATGTGTTGAATGATACGGAGACCCTTGTAATGTTATTTTAGCATCTAAACATGGGATGTGGATTATCACTGACAGTACACAAAAACTTGGAGTTAGTAGCTTTTCAGAACTACTCACTGCTCACTTTATTTACTCAATACATTCAACACCAAAACTTTAAACATTAAAACAACAAAATTATCTATGGAGAGTCTAATGTCCGGAGGAAAATAAAGTATAGCTGTATTGCAAGAAAGAAGTTTGGATTTCCCCATTCACTTCAGCACTTGATTTGTTTGTGTGTTTTAAGCTGACATCTGACATCTTGGAGAAACATCAATGTGAAATGTGCCTGTCAAAAGTTTGTATTTTCATTCATGACGAATAATGGCTGTGGTCAGCTTGAATTATGTTGGTTGCAGTGGACTGTAAAGGTGACAGGTTTTAATCCACTTCATTGTCCTTGTTCAAACAATCCTGGATTTAAAACTAAAGGTACTAATTTTGTGTTGCTCTGCTGCAGACATTTTGAAGCTCTGCTTGAAGCTGCATCTTTTTTTTTTTACCTATGCTAAAATTTGGCACTGATATTCATGGTTCCCAGAGGATAAATCCTAATGAGTTTGGTGATCCCCTGACCTTTCATCTAGTTCCACAAGCAGATCAAAGTTTCAACATATTCAAGTAAAATATCTCAAGATCCTCAAGATGGATTGGCACTGAAATTTACAGAAACATTCATGGTTTCCAGGTGATACATTTGAATGACTCTGGTGATCCTTTAACTTTTTCTCTAGCACCACCATGTGGTTAACATTTGTGATTCAGAGCAAAATGTCAACTGATGTCCCCCTCAAAAGGAACTGTAATAACTTTGGAGGGCTTTTAACTTTTCCTCTTGTACCATCAACAAGTCAATCTTAATTTGTCTAGTGCTTTGTTTAATGACTAGTGACCAGTCTCATAGAACTGCTAGCATGCCTGTACACTCTTAGTCTTGTTTCCTCCTAAATAAATTCTCTATGCACTGCACTCCTTGTAACTGCTTACTGTAGTGTTGGCCTAGAGAGGTTATAGACAGATGTATGACTTTGGTGACACATGGTGTTGCTAGCTGCTACTTTTTTTCTTGCCAGAATTGAGTTTCCTGAGATGGCATGAGGCGTTCTCACTTTGAGCGAGGCGTTATGAACGCCCATATATGGTTTTTGGTTTGGTGGTTGTGGACCTGCTGTAAACAACATTAAAAGGAATGTTAAATTAATTGCTTTAACGTGCATTTTGTGAGGAAAGGCTTAAGCATTTTTTAAATAGTTTTCTAATTTAAATAAAAAGTTTTGCACTGTATCAAAGTATGATATAAACATGAGAAACCAATCTCACTATAAGATCTTTTTTATCTTTTTTTAAATTTTATTTCACATATGTAAAGATAAAACACATTAATGAAATATAAAAACAATGTGTGAGGTTCTGGTAGAAACCTGTAATGGCTATATGAAAACCACACCCAAAAGACATACAAAAAGTAAAATACAAACATACAAAATCACATTACATTTTAAATATAAGTGTTCAAAAATTGCACAAATATTATTTCTGTCTTAACAATATGAACAATAGTTACTAGGAGTGATCCCTCTTCCAAATAAATATTTTTCACAGCAGGGCATTTTTAAGTCTTTCGTTGTATATAGACAATGACACAAATGAATGCATAAATGTAATTCATTCCACAAGATAACTCCATGATATTTGATAGAAAACTGACCATGTGATGCTTTATACATGCTTTAATGATTATAATGATTTAATGATATTGTGAATTGTAAAAAACAATATCTAAAACTATGAGGTAAATGTGCAGTCCTATATCTCACTTTAAAGACAAATTTACAGATCTGAAGAATGTCAAATATCAAGTGCAGTTTAAAAAAAGAGGTGCACTTGGTACAACAGCTTTGGAAAAAGTTTCTAATCTAGTAAATTCATTCTGAAGAAGCAATATTTTGTACAGATAAGTTGGGAAAGTACTTGCCCATACAATATTACAGTATATTAAATATGAATAAATCAAACTATAATGCAATGTTAAAAAACATTTATTGTGTACAAAACCCCTTATTTCTCTTTCAATCCCAAGAGATTTGGTGACTCTACTGCAAACCAAATCAACTGTTCTGTCCAAGAGAGTTTATCATCAATCAGAATACCTAAAAATATGTTGATGAAACTTTGTTTATTTCTTCATTATCAATGTGAAGTTTAATTTGCTCACTGTCATTTCTTATTTCCTGCAAATAATGTGAAATTAGTATGGCACTTGACATTTATTGACAACTTATTTGTTTGAAACCATATGAAGTAACTGAGAAGGTCATGATTAGTTCTCTAATGAGAGTTGTGAAATCTATTTGAGACAAAAAGGTTGGTGTCATCTGCAAAGAGCAAAGGGAATCTGGTGTTAAATACTGCAGTAAGATCGTTTCTATATAGGGAATAATAAAGATCCTAATATGGATCCTTGTGGTACACCATATTTTATTATATTTCTTTTTGACTCATGGCCATTAGTACAGCATTGTTTTCTATGAAGAACATAGTTACTGAGCCACTTATAAAAATTACCATGAAAGCCATATCTATTTATTTTTAAAAGCAAAATAGCATGGTCAGATGCTTTCGAAAGGTCTAAAAATATACCTATTGTGTATTCATTATCAACAAGTTCTAAAGTGCCATATAAATTGAATGATTTTTTACGGAATCCATAATGATGATTATACAGAATATTGTATATTGAATGTAATATTGTAAATCTTTTACACACTAGTTTTTCCAAAGTCTTTGAAAAATGGCAATATTGAAATTGGACAACAGTTTGTAAAGGATCCAGGAGCATCTGTTTTAAATAGAGGAATAACTTTAGCCATTTTTAGGTCAGAAGGTATGATGCCAGATTCCATGGATAATGATTTCTTTGATTAGGAAAGGTGCAATTTCCATCGTGACCCAGAGCTGATTTTTAAAAATAATTCTAATATAATATCATTCACCTTGTTAAAGTCAGGCCAATCAAAATTACTAAAAGAGGTGAAAGAACCTTTTATATAATCTAATGGATTAACTTTTGGATCAACTGTCTTTTTAGCAAAAGATACACAGAAGGATCAGTGAAAGTAGAGGTTCCATCGGTACAGATTGAAGGAAATTGTGAGGAAGTAGTATTTGAAGTAGCATAAATTTCCATGTAGCATTGATATTGCTATCAGATTTTATAAACTGGTCACATACAAACCTTTTTTGACTGCTCTAAGGAGATAAATGCATTTGTTTTTGTATGATTTATAAATAGCTTAATTTAATACTACACTGATATCAACAGTCTTGACATTAGCTAGATGTTTTCAGGTCTTGTTGTTTCCTGGTTTTGTGAGTTTCCCTGCAGTAGAGTGATGCAGTTTGTTCATTAGTGCAAATGATGGGTGCAGACTCACTTATGAGTGTGGTCAGAAGTGTGCAATGTTCAACACTAACCACACCCAGCAGTTGACAGTTGATATTCGGGTGTGAAATACACATTATGACATTACTGATGGACCACGATACATTCTCGTCAACATGTTATGGCTTGGATTAAGATTAAGATTTTCTTTATTATAATTTCTCAGCAATCACGTATTTTAAAACGAAAATTTTCCTCTGCATTTGACCCATCTTTTGGTCAGGGTTCTCTTTGCCAGTGGTTAGGGGCACTGACAGTATTAACCCTAACATACTGTACATATCTTTGATGGTGGGAGGAAAGCCACACAAACTAGGGGAGACCTGGGACGGATGGGATTTGAACCCAGGATCTTCTTGCTGTGAAGCAACAGTCCTAACCTCTGAACCTATACCCAGAGTCAAACCTGGGCTGCCTGGTTGAAAACCAGGAATCCTAACCGCCAGACCATGATCCTAACCACTAGACCATTGAGAATACTGAAGACAAATTTGGCAGCTGGGGGAGGATATGCCCACCTCCATTCGTCCAGCTCATACTTTAGCACCACGTGTTACTAAACCTCTCTGGTTTGTGTAGAAATGCTGCCTCTCTCTCTATCTGACTGCTATTGTGTTATATGGTTAAAAGTGACATTGTCTGGAACTATAAGCATCTGAGAAAATGAGCAGTTATCACTACAGCTGCATTAAACCCTCTGTTGAAACTTTCCAACCATCTTTCATTGTAGAACCAACAAACAGAAGGCAACTCCTGATTTCCACAAATCCACTGCCTGCAAAGGGACACGCAGTGCTTGATCTTGTGAATGTACAGGCTTTTATACTTCTGATGTGATCTAGCACAGTAGATCTGAGTGAAAACACTTGTGCTTTAATTATATTCCCCAGAGTTATTGTGTTTAAACATTCTTTCATTTACTCTGTAATATAGAGTGATGGTGGGCTATGCGTGTACTTACATAGCTATGTTGCATCTTTTTTAATGTTTTTAAGATGTTTTTGTGTGAACTGTCTAGCATTGGATTAAATGCTTCTTATATTTTTGTGATATTTTTTATATGAAGCAATGAACTGTTGCACTCTTCCCAAGACAAATTTCCCCTTGGGGACAATAAAGTCTATTCTACTCTACAGTACTTTACCATCTCTCATTACTGAATAGATAGATGACTAGGGCCATGCAATTGCCTTGTTTATGTTCTTTCATTCACTGTGATAGCGGTGATCGATTTGAACAGAAGGTTTGCAGTGGACATGTCTTTGCTAGATGTGTGTTACTGAAACAGATAAGACAGCTGAGTTACTCTTAACTGGCGTTAACTGTCAACAATCTCCACAAGGCAAGTAGCCAAAGGTTACTGATCCCAGTTCTTGCAGACTTAGCGTGGTATCCCTGTATAGGCTGTAGCTCTGACATGAAGTTCCATTTTTGAGGAGCTCCACAGCTGACACATTACTATGTGTGTAGTCTCCATAGCTAAGCTGTTCTCCTTTAAATTCACACCTGTAAACCCATCTTAACGTTGATCATTTAGCAGAGGTTATACTGATAGACCAATGAAATAACAGCATACTGGTGAGTTATTGGTAGTTATCTTTCCACTAATATCTGAAGCATGCCAGTAATAAAATAAAATACATTTCTAGGATTCTAAACTAAATATCTAGTACCTAAGTTTAGAATGGATATTGGATATTGCTGTATTAAAACACTAATATTGACAAGGATTTTAAAACATTTTATAGTTATCATTGCTAGGAAAATTCAACTTGTGTAAGACTGTTAGCAGTGGCAAAACTATATGTATTTTCCAGTGTTAAATGCTTTTCCAATTTATTGTGTTGTATGTGTTGTCTTTATTTCATCTTGACACCAAGTCACTTCACTGATTTAGTGCTGTACCTCTATATCATAATCAGACTCGCAATGGGTTAAAAAAAAACTACCAAAATTGAGGCAGAAGAACAGGGACTATTGTCTTTTTTTGTTCCTTACATTCTTCTTCCGTGTCAAAACATGGCACCTAATTACCCACAATGCAACTTGACTACCTCTGGTAGAGAGCATTACTTCATGTTCAGATTCTGTAATGCTTTCCTACAAACCTTCCCTAGCACTTGTCCCTTGTCGTGTGCAGTTCTGCTCTGCTCCTGCTCAAAACTGTTTGTCTGCACTCAGATGTTGCTTGCACAGATTTTCTGTGCCCCTGCTTAAGTCCCTCTCCTTGTATTCAGGCTGCTCCTGTGCACTCATGAAATGTCTGCCCTCAAATTTCTGCTTTTGCTCTCAGATTCCATATCAAATTTCACTAGTTCTAATACCAATTGCACGTTACATTAAATATATTTAAATATTCTTTATAAAGTGAATGTACTGAACTGTATGATTACACAAATGAAGGCCACAAACCCAAAGTATTGGTCTCACAAAAAAATTGTTGCTGTGGTTTTGACTACCTTTTTTTCTCCATACACCTTGCATTTGGTTTAAGTTGTGTCAGAAACCCCAACTCCTGCATGAGCATGTAGAATAGGTTACACCCACAAGAATTTACCATCCAATCATAGGAGACTGTAAGATATATCAAACCACAAAAATTAATACTATTTTCAGATTCATCCAAGTATTTTATGTGCAGGTTTTCGCCAAATTTCATCTCGCTAACTGACAGAAAAACTGACACACATAGTGAATATATCTGACATACAGAATTGATATTTTACAGTTAGGGCAGTCACGATGTGGAGTGCTTCAACAAGTAGTATCAGAGTGTGTAGCACAACATGAATGACAATATGTCTATTACAGCATAAACATCTATTATATTGTACAACTATGCAGGTACAACTATGGTAAGTACAGTTGGACAAAGTTTTACAAGGAAGTAGTGATGCGAGATGTAATACACATTAACAATGGGAAGTTTGGATAATCCTATTTGTTTTTTAACTTCTAAAAATTGTGTTTACTGTACATATGTTTAATCTGGAGACTTCTTTGAAACCTGAACATGATGTGTCTCTGTTCACTCTGATGTAAAGCCAATATGTCAGCCCTCAGAAATTATATATATATAATATTCTTGGTCAGTAGGAATAGTGTCATATTCTTCTAATGCTGTTTTTCTATTTACTAACATTTGCTGATTAGCACTAAACTCAAAGTACAGCTGAGGCTTATTGGAATGTCATTAGTTTTGCAGGAACTTGGTCTTCAATTCAGTTCAATTCAGTTTTATTTATATAGTGCCAAATCACAACACAAAGTCATCTCAGGGCACTTTTAGGGCAAGACCAAAAAATTGGACAAATACTTTGGTATTTGTTGATCAATGAAAGGTCAGGTGATTAAAGTTGTTATGGTTAATCCTGAGGGACACATGAATGTCTGTAACAAATTTCGTTGCAGTCCGCCCAGTAGTTGTGAAAACATTCATACAAAACCACAAATGTCAACCTCATGGTGACCCTAGAGGAAATGTCAGGGGATCACTAAAGTCATTAGAAAACATCATCTGGGAACCATGAGTGTCTGTACAAAATTTCATAGCAATCCATCCAATAGTCTGTTTTCAGTCTCATGGCTCAACTTGGTGTTAGCATCCCCAGCCTTGTTGAAAATCAGCATTAATGTTTTATCAGCATTGCTGCTAATGGTTCATCAGAATGCGGCGGCATGATTGTGGTCAAAATGATAATCATGTATATTTCCGCTCAGAATTGAGATCATGATTTTCTCCAGTGATTCTTAGTGACAACATCTTGTCTTTTTAATGAAACAATATTTATTGCTGTCTATATTGTCTTCATGCAGACAGTTGAAACAATATATACTACACAACACTCTGCTTTTTATTAAACAGAGAGCTCATATATGACTGCATGAAATGCAAATTTTGAGAATAATCAAGAAAGTCTGATTTCTACCCTGTATAAAAAAAGATAAAATCATAACTAATACACAGCTCACCTGTAACCATCTGTACCCGGTGGCCTAAAACACAGAGGCTTTGTCCAGTTAGAGAGGGATACTGCTTTCACATTATTAAATTCATTGTTATTAAATCATTTTTTCCACCTCCAAACTACAGGAGATAAGCGTTTGCTCCAGACCTGTGTGATACTCACACTCTGTAACCACAGACTGATCATGATAAAGTAATTACTGATAAAAAAAAACAGACTCATGTATGATTCCATAGTTCAGCTTGATAACAAAATTGGCCTCAAAATTATGGATTTTTCATATTTCTGCCTCAACTGCTGCTCAACACTTAATGTTAATGTAAAATTAGAGCAGGTAACACAACCTGATGAATAGTTGGCATTGACTAGTGTTTGTCTAGTAAAGCATTAATCCCTTGTTTTGTAATGGTGATCAGAGCCATATATTTGGCTCACCTAGGTAATAGTCTTTGCCTCTATTGTTAAATTGCAAATCTCCACCCCACCTGCATCAGGGCATAGACAGCCACTCCTGACTAAATCACTCCCACAAGATTATATAACTCCACCCTTCTGGCCTGTGACTCTTTTCCCTCCAAACCATTCCAGGCAAAACAAAGAGAAAACCCATATACCTGAGTTTATTAAGGAGAAAAGAGTGAAATGCCAGATTGTGGATCCATTAATGATAAAAAAAATAATAAATCATCTCCCAACCAACTGTTAACCATTTCAATCCACTCTTGACTACAATAAATTGTTTGAATGGCTTTCTGGATCCTGTGTTGCACCACATCAGATGTTCTTTGAGCCACTGCCACCACAAACAATATAGTCTTTTCATCTATAGTCTGAATGGAGATTGCAATCTTTTTTGACTAATTGTGCAGTCCTACTCACATGATGAATACAGTTCTGTTATCAAGCATCATTTGACAGATTGGTATATACATTGTGGTTGGGGTGAGATGCTGTGGAGGATATCCACACATTCACTCAATCTCTTCCAGATCATACACAAGCATCAAGTGTTTCTAAACCTCCCCAGTCTGTGTACAGAAGTTTACCCCTCGCTTTATCTTTCCTCCTCTTCTCTTCTCTGCATGTGTCTCTCTGCAATGCTGTTAAGTGTGACATTGTCTAGGACGATAAGCATCCTAATCGTCTGTTCGTTTCAGAGACACCCCTGCAGCTCACCCATCAATGGCTGTTTACTCTTGTTAATGTGCTCGCCACATCTGAGAACATGATGAACAGTTATTACCACAGCTGCATTAAACCCTTTGTTGAAACCTTCCAACCACCAGTCTCATAGCCTCAAAACCATGCTGCTTAAAGTGGTATGTGTAGTGTTTAACATAGTCTTGCTATAACCTTTTCTAGTACTTTTCTGTATCTTTACTAAAAAGCCTTGTTCAGAATGTGTTTTAACAGTCGTTTTAAAAGGCTGATGCAACTATGTGTGATGTTATTTTATGGCACTAGTCATACAGTTAGTCCTACATGTCAGTGATAAGGAGCCTTCTGTATAAGGATGGATGAAGCTGATGAATTCTACTGTCATCATTTTTCACATCACTCTAATCTGAGAAAGTGAAATCCACAGAAGGTACTTTAATGGAGTTAAGATACCCAGTCACAATACAGTGTGGTAATCGCGACTCAGTAAAAGCCAAATATTTGTCAAAATCTCATCAGAGTTGACTCTCACTGCATCTGCTGAATGTTTGTACAGTATCCACTGGCATTTTAGCCTGAGTTTGGGCTGCCAAAGTATTTGGCTCTTTAAAAGATGGATGTCCATTCTTCATCAAATTTAAGAACACGAACAGCTTATTGCTCTGAAATGGCACCTTGAGTCTAATCAACACCCTCTGAATTGTTAATCAAAATGAATGCAATCAAAGTGAATTGCAACATAATGATTCACACCCTTATAATTGAAATGATTAGTCAAACACACATTTTGTGAAATCTGTTGATAAGACTAGTAGTCAGCCTTTTATCAAGTGAAAGAATATGACGGCTTTGTGGTTGATACAACAATACTTACTTTATTAAACTAAAACATATGTATATATTGGTGTTACATGGTCCATAATTTAATTAAAGTAATTTCACAAAGTAAGCTGGCAGAGAAAGAGACAGAAAGATTCTTTAGTATGACAACTCACAAACTAGAATCACCACTTATTCCCACTGAAGATTTTGGAGAATTTGTGTAATTTCTGACAAATATCCCTTTTTACACAATTTTTTTTTTACTTGTAATTACATAATTACATGTTTGTGTCAATTTTCTCATGCTTTGTAGCCTCATCTGACCTAATATAATTGAAAGTACACAGGCTTTGCAATTGTTGGTTTGGCCTCAAAAAGCCAATGTTTAAGGTTTCTTCATGATAACAGCCTGCAGCTCATCCTAGCTCCACTCTGGTCTTTTATCTTCCTCTTACAAAGAATTAGGCATTATCTTAAAATTGATTCATATCACAAAATGTACCTTTTTAAGATTTGACACTCCCTGGCAATGTCTCAAAATATAATTCAACATAAAAAAATATATAGGGGGGAAGGTTTCATCTTCTGGGGAACACGAATGTTTTATGAATGTACTGATGGAAACCTGCCCACAAGGTTTATTTCTAGTGCATAAAGTGGAAATTTTTGTCCGATGTGCCATCACAGCAAAAGCAAGAGTTTCCATATGACTGTCAGCAGTACAAAATCATATGAAGGGCCTCAGATGCTGTATACATTTTATCAGAATCAAATAGGGAACACATATTGACATGATTTTTTTTACAATAATAAATTTCATCCTTTTAAAAAATCATTTAATATGTCGATTTAATATGTCTCTGTGTCTCAATTCAACATTTTTTGTCTTTTATCACTTTATTAGTATACAGTAATTGCAACATTGTTTATTAAATCTATTTTATTTATATAATTTTTACATAATTTAGATGATATTCACAGCATTTGTTATTTCTTTATAATTCTTTTCTTCAAGCATGTCAAAATGTAATTTTTGTCATTGAAATACAGTCTAATTGTCTGTTTCTCTGCTGCCTCAGGTGGAGCGAATTGTGGACAAAAGGCGGAACAAGAAGGGTAAATGGGAGTACCTGATTAGGTGGAAGGGCTATGGAAGTAAAGAGGACACCTGGGAGCCAGAGCACCACCTACTGCACTGTGAGGAGTTCATTGACCAGTTCAATAGCTTGCGACTGCACTCACACAAACGGCCCAAAATTCCAAAAAATCGTGGGGGAAACCTCTTTACCAGCCACCCATCTGCCACAGAAATCTCCAAAGCTCGGTCTGAGGCCCGAAAGAAGAAAAGTACTTGTGGCCCAGCTGTAGGGGTTAGAGTAGGAACTGTTCTAGGGATTGGAAGTGGAGGGAAACAGAGGAAGGTGGGTGTAGGACATGGGAAGCATGCTTTAGCGGACAGAATGAGCAAAGCCATGACATATAAGGCGCCTCCAACAGGGCTGTCTCACTTTGCTGCCCCAGTGAGAAACCCTCATAATGGACTACAAAATGGTGAGATGGAGTCACTCATGTACAGGCCGGCGGCAAGGCCACATAGACTGCCCTCAGACAGAGTGGAGGGGGAACTAGGAGACGCAGTTACCACTGGACAGCAATTCACCAGTGAACTAGGTAAGATTTTAAGTAATTGAATGAAATGGAAAATAGAGCTCAGCAGATACTGGATATTTGAATCCAATGTCAATATTTGAGATATAATTGTTATGAGTGATAGGGTGATGGTTTTCGAGTGCGCGCATGTACTCGAATGAGAAAAAAAACCTGATTTCCCCTTGGTATGTGGGTGGAGACGGAAGGAGTCGATCTCAGGCTTAGCAGATTAAGACCACTTTGCAGATCACTGATAATACTATCACAGTTTAAACAAAACAATAAAGAATTAAAAGAACAATGTGAAATACACAACATCATACCATTGTAACCCATAGTTTTTATTGTTTTTAAACACAACATTATGGTTTTAAACAAACCCTATTGGCTTATTTTATTTAACTCATAACTGTATAATCTTTTGAACCTTTTTACAGGCTATGAAGTTACCATCTTACTTACAGCAGACTGTGAGTGTATTATCTTTAAACTTGTCACATCATCAATATTTTTTATCAACAATAGATGACATTCACTTGTATGTGACGTAGTGACGAAACCAGAATTATCACCCAAATATGCATTTCCCATCAGGTCTGCGGAGCTTTTTAGCATCAGGTTTTTATAGTGATGCCTGCAATTTTACTACTTTGGTTTTTAGTAGCTTTTCTCAGCATAAAAGCTCTAAAAAATTACTGTACTATACTTGCCCCACACCAAATGGCAAACAGACAAAATTTAGAAACTAGGTGGTTAACATAGTGCAGCATTTAGCTGCTACAGAGACAGACATTTCAGTGACAGTGTCACGGTCACAGTCACCGTTTGACATTTGTCATTTTGCTTTTGTTGCCAAGCTACAAGAGCATGAGTTAGTTAGTAGCTGTAAGGCTCTATAGTGATTGAATCTCTTAGACTTTTATCTTACTAAATTAGATTTTACTAGTACTTCCTGTGCCATGATGATAATGATAAAGTGAATATTGGTCTTAATTCATTGGTACGTTCATTAGAATGCCACCCACACGACTCCAAATGAATGATAATGTTGCTCTGTATCTGCTGGATGTTTAAATGGGAAACTGTTTTCTGGTAAAAAAGAAACTTGTTAACGCAATGTCTGATGGAAAGACTAAGTAATTTGGTATTTTTGCACAGCAGTATCTTATTTCTTTTTAGCCAACATATAAATTATAATATATCTGTGATAAACAAATATTGGCTAATAATAGTTACCATGCAGATGTAACAGTGAGGCTCAATGGGAGAATATGTTGTATGTTGCAGTGTTGATTTATCTGCATGAATAGGAATAATACAGGTACTGGAAATTTGCTAACATAACAGGAAATTATATGTGTAGAACTGATTCAGTTTAGATTGTGCACCATTATCTTTTAGATGGATTCTTTATTTTATTTCCATGAAGAGTATTTCCTGCTGCATGATACTGTAGATTTTATCACTCATAAAGACAAGTCCACACTGTTCTTCTGTAGAGGCCTGTGCTGATACACAGTTCTTAAATCTCCTACAGTGATTCTTTACTACAGAAGCAGCTGATAACGCCTTTGAATTTCACTCCTGGGTCACAGTCCAGAGCCTGCACCTCTATAGTTAATCATTACATACATTTTCAAAAAGTAATCTCAGCTTGTTTAACAGAAAATCCAGATCGTAATCGAAGGAAACCATATTTGAATTACATATCAGCTGTAGAATTAAGATGGAATTCGCTCATTCTCACTGTCCATAATACCTGCTGTGGGAATGTGTTGTCTGCTGTTGTGGCTTTACTCTTCTGTACTGATATACAGAATGTGTGCATATTGATTTGGGTGTTTATTACTTCTCTCAACTTCAGTCATGTTATTCAATGTATTTAACTTATGGTTCCTAATTCCCGTTTACTTTTGGGTGTTATGTCACCATTTGTAGGCACACAAAACTGAAAGTACAATATGGAATCTGTCATCTGTTCTCTCATTTCAAAGCACTGCTACTTAATTAGTGATTGTGAAACCTCATCAGAGAGCTTCTATATCTGAGAACATCGGGGCCACCAACCCAACCTAATGGCTATCACCCTGGCAGCTATTATGGATACTAATCTCCTAATCCTCGAAAGACTACCCCGCTCACCTCATTCAGCTCTCTCAGCTCCATCCATTATCCCACTACACTGGCACTGGGTGTCTCTGTGATTGTCAACTGGCAGCAAAATGTGAACCACGAGGTCATGAAATCAGATCTAGAAGAGGATTATAAATATTTGCTAAAAAATAGCAGCAACAAGAAGGTATCAAACCTCATGTCAGCTTTAGTGAATTTACAATACTTGGAGCAAAATTTTGGAATGCCTGTTTGATTGACATTCATTTAACAGCCCCATTCAGTTTCTGTCTCACCACAGAAGAAGAGCTGGTATATAAGTGATATCAATCCTTACTTACATAGATAAATGATACATTTTTAGCATAAGGACCAATAAAAGTCTGAAGAACACAACAGAAAGTCTGAAATTGTGGTCGTGGATGATGAGTGAAGCCAGGATGTCACAAATGTTGATTTTAGCTCAATTGACAAATAGCTAGCTAATGGTAGCACCAGTAGCACAGAGCATCCATTAATTCTCCAGGATTTTGAAGCAGTTTTGTCACATGTATAGAGCACTGTCAGTGGACACTCTTTGGCTCAGGGAGTCCACAGACTGTTGTCCTTAAACCATTTTGAAGCACTGTCTACTACCATAAGAAATCCCATCTATCCAAGCTGACCTCTGTTTATAGTCTTCCTCTGTATAATTGAATTAAAACAAATTGGGAATCCATGTTAATCAAATTTTGTTTTGCAGAGTCAAAGTCTAGATGATTCTGTTAGAGGAACTACTGTAGTTTCCAATTTCTCAAATGTAAAACTGTAATTTGAATTGTTTTACATGGGATGTTATGTGCTCATCGTCATTGAGCATTAAAAATTCTGAATGATTGGCTTAATGGCCATTTTATCATATCGTTTTATTTTATACCTCTTTTACACGCTAGAAAAAGTTACATTTGCTTTTTTTCCGATTTAGTTTGTTATTTCTCGTTCCACTAGTGACCAACTCAAAGGTCAAGTTTTACTGATTCTGGAGGACTGCCTGGTTCTATCTCCTCACTACGTAATTCATCTTGGAAAACACTCACTGCTAAAAGAGGGCGTTTTATTTTGTTTCAAAGTCTCCACTGAAAGCAAAAAGTAAAAAAGGATTTTTAAAAATATCAGACTCACCTTTTGTATTAAGGACCCAGCTTTTGGTGTTTGTTGAATTAGTGTTTTCATATTTCATATTATTGGCTTAAATGTTTCTGAGAGAACCTGTGTTTGTGCTCTGGAGTGATCTATGGCTTATTTGTTGGTTTTTGTTTTATTCCACAGCATCACTAGATTATTTTAGAAAAGGACTTGTGCATTGCTTAACTCATGATTCTTTATCTAATTAATTCAGCTGATGAAAGTGCACAACAGCTTTTGAATAAAATAAATCAAAGTTTTTGTGTGGTCTGAGAATTATATTGCCTTCTGTTCAAATGTGAAACCTGTGATAGCTGGAAAATTCACCTCTGTGTTCCGTTTACAAGCTTGAAATATTCATGCAATCAAGAAAAGTTGACAATCAGAGAATCCCACTGCGACAGCTCAGACATGCTGCTGAGAGAATATCTTCAGATGACAGAAATAGGTGAAGCTATCTTGGCACATTAGTGACATGCTTGCCAGATGTAGGTGTTCAGACAAAAGTAAATGTACTATGGCAAAAGGTCTTTAATAATAAGTTAAAGCAATGCTGAAAAAAATGGACTCTATGTACAGTGTACATGTACATATTTCTCACTCCATTCAAAGGTCCTTTCAATAGATTTTATTTATAAAAGACCAAGATTTAGATTTAGATTAGCTCAGATGCTCTGATTTTATCTTAGTGTATAAGTTTCATGCTGCATTCTTCTAAACTATTTCTTTCAAATACTGCGTATATTCAAAAAAAATTGAGCTGTTTCAGGAACATACATAAAAACATCTGCGTCTGTCTCTTCTCTCAGACACACAGTATGAAAATATGAGGAAAGTCATACTAGAGTTACACAAAGAAAAGTCCCTTCAGGAATTAATGCACCTCTTTAGGTGAAAGCAAATTTGTTGGTTTGTTGAAATAACTTCTTCTGGTTACATCCACACTTGGTTTGAAATGTAAAAAAACACATTATGACAGTAAAGAAAAACATGGTCACAGTGCTGCGGAGCCAATGCTGTGATGAAGGGCAGCAATTTTCCTCCAGCTGTCAGTCAATGAGTCATTACACTCCAGACAAGATGTCTCCACTTTTCTGCATCAGATACACAAGTATGCCCTATACCAAGTCAAATCAAACTGTGTATGGTTTTGAGAAAAGTCCCTGGTTTAATAGTATTATCAAAACCACTGGTTTAGATAATAAGTTTCCTTGTTGAAGTGAAAATGAAGGTTAAGGCTTAAACTTTATTTGCCAGTATTGTGTTCATTGTAAACAACCATCAGGTTTTGCAGTGCTACTACATTTGATGTGCGTCCACAGTCTGTGACAGACATATTTACCTTTTTTTTTTAACAAAAAAAAAAAAAAGGTTTATAAAATATGGTTGACCTCAAGATTTGTTTTTAAAAAAGCCTGTTTGCTCACCTGAGTTCTTGTGTTACTTCTCCTATAGACTGTTAGAAAGTTACAATATGTCAGCATTCATGAACCTCAGCAATGACATTGTGTTATCACAAGTGTTATCACATTTAACGTCATGCCAAGACCGAGGTTGTGAATATATCTAAATGTTAACATTCAGCTTGTAAATTCATATTTCGGGTGATGTTTTTAGTGTCTAATATCCTCACAAGTCTCTGAAGACTGATTGACCTGTTTTGTCATTCCTCCTCTGTCAGGCTCCCCTCTGGCCAATGGCAAGATGCATCTGCACAGTTCAGTTAAGCGGAAGCTGGCTGAGGAGAAAGGCTACGTATTCGACAAGCGGCTGAGGTACAACGTGCGACAGAACGAGAGCAACTGTCGATTCAGAGACATTGTGGTCAGAAAGGAGGAGGGCTTCACGCATGTTCTGCTCTCCAGCCAAACTACAGACAACAACGCTCTGACACCAGAGGTGAGAATGGGAATGTATACACACCCACATTCACTGTCCAATGCTTATACATGAACTCTGGTACGTATTGTGACCTATATTTAAATTTGTAACTTTCTTGATAGTATCTTAGTTGCCATTGGGTTCTGTTAGGGAAAAATAAATGAGTAAAGTTTCCTCAGTAACTGCTGTAGAGATGCCCTGGAGCTATGCACTAACTCCCCAACCGCTCCAGGGGAGCTTTTCAGTAGACAACTTTAGAAAACTCTAGTTTTATTTGACAGCTGCCAGGTGTGAATATGTTTAGGTGCATGAATCCAACACAGGGCATTGCTGACACTGCTCTGTGTGTGTGTGTTCTGCAAAAATAGCTTTTGGGCTCTGTCCTCTGTCTCCTGTTAAACAAGATTTCTACAAATGCAGCAATTAGGGGTACATGTAATCCAGCATTATGCCATCTGTTGTTATTACAGAAAAATGTCTGTTGAACTATTGAGGAAATTATGCAGCAAGTTCATAGAGGCGAGCATTATGTAATTACTCTTGAAGAGAACTGGAAACAGATTTCCAGTGTTTTTCATTGCTTACTTCGTAGACTTACAGTAACACGGATAGGGATTGGGATTGCAATGTTGGAGCTAACTTTTCTGTGTTAGATAATTTGACTCAAACAGGCTGAAAACCGTTTGCAAGAGGGCTTAGTGATGGTTAACATCCGTTTGTTTTGATGTAAGAGAAATACAGTATGTAATCTGAATTTTTAAATACCCTAAAATATTACTGCAAGTAGAGTAATATTGTGCAGTTGTGTTCATTTATATTTACATATTTGTAATAAATTTATTTGCCATTTCATTGTGAACAGGATCTGTCATTGTATTTTTAGAAGTGCTAGGTCTGATGCCAGCCGAGTCTACCCTACAGGCATTTAGTGGACATAACCTGAGCCAAGCTGTATTCACTGGGTTTTGAAGTGTCTCCTCAGCAATTTGTCAATCACCTGTGAACTCATGTCAATCAAACCCCACAAAATAAACATTTAGTGGCATGACAAGCTGCACATTCTAATGCAGGAGTTGTGCTAGAATCTATCAAATGTCACTATGATGATAGGGATATAGAAATGTTATCAAAGTTTATAATTTTTCATATTTTCTTTCATGTTTAACAATGTTGTTTTTGAGTATATGAGTAGACTGATTGTTGGCACTGTCATAATATACTGTTTAGGTTGAGCTCAGAAAGATTAAAAATGATATTTAATAATATTGGAACATGCACGATGCATTTGCAGTACTGAATTTGGTTTCATGGCTTTCTGCCCTGATGCTGTAACTTCTTGCACTGTGATGATCCACTTTAGACTTGGCTGCCTGCAGGGATGTACTAGCTGTGATTGGTTGCTCATTTCCACACTTCAATCAACATCAAGCTGGTCCATTGATAGTTTCTAGGGATATATTCAGTCACTTGCTTGCACAGTTCAGCAAAAGCTTTCCGGAACTGCAATTTTAAATGTTTGTCATCTTGCTCATTTTTGGACCCTTTTTATGGACTGCTGTGCCATTTTATAACTTTCAGTTTCATTTTGCAAAGTTGTTATTTGTGATTTACTGTACTACATTGCAGGGCCAGCAGTTATTTTTTAAACTGTCAAAATGACAAATGTTTTTTGGAAGTATCCATCAACACTCAAAATTTTGTAAATGATAAAAAAAAATCAGTTAATACAACTCTTGCTTTTGATTTACATTGACTCATTGCTAACTGATATTGACTCTGCACAAATAAACTGAAAGTCCACATTTCATTCAGGGCTCTATTTGTAATTTATTAGTACTGATGCACTTATAGGAATAGTTTGACATTTTGGGAAATATGCTTATTCACTTACTTGCCAAGAAGTAGATGAGAAGATTGATACCACTCTCCCCTTAGTGTACTATTTTATTCCTTTGGACAGAGCCAGGATAACTATTTCCCCCCTGTCTTCAGTCTTTACGCTAAGCTGAGCTAACTGGCCGGTGATGGTAGCTTCATATTTAACGCATAGATGTGAGAATTTTATCTATTTTTATCATCAAAGTCTTGGAAAGAAAGCAAAATGTTGAACAATTCCTCTAAGCACAACATCAAGTCAGACATCACCAGATTGTAAAGGTATAAGAAGTAGTTTATTCTTAACTTATGAAACATTTTAAATCTTTAATGTCATCATCGATCATCAATGTATTAGTGGGGTTAATGACAGATAATGGTATGTATCACAATCATCCACCTCTGGCTCAAAAAGCAAACTAGATTTTCCTCCTCTCAGTCTGCAGACTGCGTCTCAGATCTTCCACAGAGGGCGGTTCTGGCTTTGATACAGCATCATGTGCATGGCACCCTGTACTTCACAGGCACTGAAGTGGCCTAAACTGTGTGTGCACGTGTGTGTGTACTTTCATGTGTGACAGTAAGCCCGTAAGCTGTGGGCTTATCAAACCGCTCTGATAGCTCCTTCTCTGTCTCTCGGTCTTTGAAGCTGAAGGAACAAGAGAGTCTGTGGATGTGCTTACTGAATGGCTTTAACTGAAAAACCTTTAAAAATATCCCTGTACATTTGTCATCCGAAACAGTCAGTGCTTGCTTTAAGTAAGAAAGTCCTCCAAATTATTAACTGGTACTCTTTCCCTCACCTTTCTGACCTAACAAACTGTAGCTTTCTGCTCCTGAATATACTACCAGTTAAGTGTTTTTGAACACCATTTGTTTTTATAATTTCTAACCATTTTATCAAGCAATACCCTAACTATAAGAATCCTGAAATTATAAATTAGAACATGGGTGAAAAAAGACGCATTTATGACTTTTCTTTTCTAGAGAATCTATTTGGAAATTGCCAAGATCTTGATCAGTCTTATTAGGCATCAGTGGTATATTGTACTCATATTATCTATTTGTCCTCTCTTATAATTCAAGTCAGGTTTATACAATTCTACAGTGTAAAATATGTTGACTTAATTCCTGCACACATGCCTTAAATAAAGAACTAATTAAGAGAGGGAAAAACTAAGTCCTAATAGCTCTTTTTCACATTAGGCATTTCGACTTGTGATAGTAGGAGAACTGCAGGTGTCTGTTGTATGTACACTCTGCATTTTATGGATGGAAAAAATTAGACTCTTATGAGACTCTACACTGACCAGTGATGAAGCAAAAATCTCAATATACTGCTCACTACCGAGTAAACCACAAAGTGTTATATAGGGAGTAGTAAATAAGTGAACAAGGGACTGATTGAGGACACAGCCACAGAATAAGGTATTTCTACTTCAAACCAATCAAAAAGTGCCCTACAGAAAAAATGTAAAAAACTATAATAATAATAATAATGGCTTTTGAAGTCAAAATGCACCTAGAAACTAAGAGGACCTCTAACTGGAAAAGGACAGATGTTCTCAGTTTAAAAACACATAAAACATATGATTGATTATGCCCTTCCAGTTAGATTTACAATAAAATCAAGTAATAATTCACTTATGACTTATACTCACCCCTAGAGGTGGTGCTTTCATTTACAGAGAGTGGATGGATGCTGTTGCAAGTCTCTTTGTTGTGGATACCACCTTTGTTTGTCTACAAGTGTAGATGACAACTTTGCTCACTGCACATGAATGTCACTTTGACTGCTCTCTTCTCCCTCATTGTTTCACAGACTCGACCTATTATCTGTTCATCTCCTCCTCTTGTATTGATATACACACAGACATGCACACGCACACCAAATTTAGCTGAAACTGGGGACAGATTATGTGCTTGCTGAGACACAGAGAATTAAGTTCACTTTGAGGTTAAATGGTTAATATGGGTCAGAGGTGATAATCTGATTAAAATACAGCAACAGAGAGTGTGCAGATTGACTGCTGACCGTGGTGTAATGTGGGTTTGGGGTTTCCACACGATCTCTTATCATGTCAGCTGTCTGATGATGTTGGCCTGCCCCCTGCTTCATCATATCAGACAAAGGCTAAAAACTTGTCTGTTGATGCTGAATGATAAACTGATGATGATAACAGGCATTAATTGTGTGAAACTTGAGATGTCATACTCCTTCAACTTCCTTTTTGGTTTTGCACTTTGTTCTAAATAACTTTTTTTGTTAGTTGTAATAAATAATATTTGTTTTAAGTATCGTATTGTATGGACTCCCTCCTTGTCACATTCCTGAGCCTGTTTGTGACTAATGGGGGCTCATCCAGAATATCTAAATATTTTGCTTTGGGACCATTGTGGCTTGTGAATGCTAAAAGGTAAATGCTTTTTTGAGAATTTAGCATTGTAAATATTTGGTAGTACCATGCAAGGTTTTTGTTTAATTGTGTGGAGTTAGTTTTGGTGGATGTTGGAAGGAAGCATCATTTGTAACCAATTTGTTTGCAAACCCACTTGTTTAGAAGCTGTAAGTGCTGTTGCATGTAATTGGTGATTGCTACACACCAGTTGGTATGACCAATGTGTCCCCCAGCTGAAGTGGTTCTTCTCAACAGGAGACCAACCTGTTGTTTTCCCTTTAATGTGACTGAGAAAGTGGATAAAGACTACGTCTGGGAGCATTTCCCTGGTTCTCTGAGGGTCACCGGTTTTCTGGTTGCCTTCTGGTTCCAGTGGAATCAGTGCATAAGATAGATAAGGCTGGGGATCACAGGCTCTGCTTTGGCTATTTTGATACCACAGTGCTTGTTGGGTTTGTAACTTCCTAGTATGGCTTAATAAATCAGTTCCCCTTGTATGGATATGTTGTGTTAACTTGCTTTGAGCCTAGTGTGCTAGCTTGTAAAGCAAGGCAAGTGATACAGTTTTGGTTTGGAAGGTGAAGACCTAGAATATCTGGCAATGAGGAAGCTGTTGGCTTAAATGTTGTACTGTGTCCACAAGTTAGCAGTTTGACCGATCACCGTTGGCAGTAAGTGTATAACTCAAGCTTTGGTTTTTGTTTTATATGAGCTTTGGTTGCAGCATGGTGTCCTCATTGTGGATGTGTCTTGGGACAATTTGGTTGGCTAGTGAGCCTTGGTTTTATAGGAGCCTTTGGTTTAGTGCTTTTTTGGTAATTCCAGTTTTGTGTTTGGTTGCTGGATTTTTTTCTGAAGGCAAAGCATTGGAGGTTTGTTTACTTTGTCTAGCTGCAGACAACTTTGGAGGACACTTGTGATAATCTTTGGTGCTCATTCTGACCTCAACATTTTTGTGTATTTTGGGTTAGGGGTTGAACCTCATTCTATCCTGACCACATTCCTTGCTATTTTGTCTCCCTCACTTTCCTGTGTTCTGCAAACACAGTTCATCATTTTGAGGTGAGTACTGTCTTATACCATTTGGATATTCATTTCAAAGGTGCAGGAAAAGCCATGCAGCTATGAATGAGTCTTGTCATGGCCATTTACTTGCTGCTTTGATGGGTTTGTGTACTGCCTCTTAAAAGTGCTCCTGAGGATCCAAGATTGCTGGGTGGGGATTTATATCCGGTGAGATAGGTGACATGCACACATTTAACCTGCACTCTACTGCTGCTCAGAGTGTTACTTTTGTTCCTTAGGAACAAAATCTCACTCTCTATATTGGAAAGCAGCATGCTTTTCATTTGTCCAATTCAGCTCAACTGAAGGGATGATTTTTTTTAATGGAAGTTGTTGTTCCTTTGAAACCAAAAATCTGTGGCCACCCAACTGATGTCACTTTACTGGCTTTGGCTCTGAGGTACGTTGGTTGAACCCTTTTGTATTGTAGTTGCACTTTCCAGTCTCCATAAACTATTAGCATTTCAGGGATGGGAAATCAGCATTTGTCATTATTTCTGTATGTCTATAATAATAAAAAATCAGACCTACTGAGTGAATATTCTATCTTTTTGCCTCTCAGTACTTCTTCATGTGTCAAGAAGGTTTGGGTTTATAATACACATCTCCTTGTCTTTCTCTTTAGATCATGAAGGAAGTGTGTCGGGCTCTGAGTAATGCAGCTGCTGATGACAGTAAATTATTATTGCTCAGCTCTGTGGGGACTGTTTTCTGCAGTGGCCTAGAGCCGTCCTACCTGATAGGGCGTCTGTCCACTGACCGCAGAAAAGAGAGCAGCCGCATCGCAGATGCTGTACGGTAAGAAGAAAACTCTCTACACTATAAACAGAACTCTCTTACCACTTGCCATTTGACTTGACAGAGTTGGTACTAATAGCTCTGTAACCCTTCTAGGGACTTTGTGTTGGCATTCATCCACTTCAAGAAACCCATTGTGGTGGCAATAAACGGGCCTGCTCTGGGCTTAGGGGCCTCCATCTTGCCCCTGTGTGATGTGGTGTGGGCCAGTGAGAGGGCCTGGTTCCAAACTCCATGTGCAGCTCTCCACCTCACCCCATCTGGCTGCTCCTCTTACACCTTCCCCCAGATCCTGGGTGTAGCTCTGGTGGGTCCCAGCAATATCATGCCTTTGGGCAAAACCTTACTTAATCAAATCAGATTTCTCTTATAACCAGTTGCTTTCAGATCTTCAGATGGGTGACATATTAAAAAAAAAACTTCCTTGATTGTTCCTTTTTCTGTCCCAAATCGCAGGCCAACGAGATGCTGTTCTGTGGGAGAAAACTCACAGCACAAGAAGCGTGCAGTCGAGGTCTGGTGTCACAGGTCTTCTGGCCAACCACATTTAACCAAGAAGTGATGCTACGTGTGAAGGAAATGGCATCCTGTAATGCAGTGGTACGTCCTGAGCTAGACAAGTCAGAGGTTAAACCTTTTCTTGAATATAACCAAATGACCCTCTCCCCTTTCTGTCTGTGCTTAAAAGGTTTTAGAAGAATCCAAATGCCTGGTGAGGAGCATCATCTTGTCTGTTCTGGAGGAGGTGAACGAGAAAGAGTGTCAGATGCTGAAGCAGCTGTGGTGTTCAACCAAAGGACTAGAGGCACTCTTCAGTTATCTGCAGAACAAGGCATATGAGAAGTGATCATCCACGGTGATCTCAAACTGAAGGAGAAGTCACATTGAGGGCCTTTGTTTCCATCCATCAGCAGAGGGCAACCTGGAGTTGAGTTGGCTTGCATCTCTACCAACATTTCCTTCATGATCACCTTTTGTAAAGCAACTTTTTTATTGGACCCATAACCGTCCAGATGTTTATTCTCTGTTTAAGAAGTCAAAGAGCAAAGGACCAAATGTGCATTGCTGAAATAAACACTGAAGGAGGTTCTTGAGGGAAGTACAGAGTGTTTCTGTACAAATGCAAGACTTAATCATCAGGATGTATGAAATCAATGTATGTCTGATAGCACATGACAAAGTGATGATAATATATATTAATATATATTTATTTAAAGTGTGTCAAAGAGTTGCTTTCTGTATATAAGATGCTTTTTTCAGGATTTTCTTTTAGTTGCTCGTTGTTTTGAGCTGAAGTGTGAACCAAAGTTTGCATGAGGACATGATTTCTTCCTCCTTAACATGCACATTCCATTGTCTCTGTATGGACTGAAGAAAACTGTTCAAAAAATTGTTCATATATGTCAGCTGATCAGAGTCGGCGTCTGCTCAAAGCATGTAATCTCATGAGGTACCATAAAATATCACAAAGAACTGACACTTTACATTTTAACCACATCACACAATTCATTGACCATACACAAGTCAATATTACAATAGAACCAACATCTTGTTTTTCAGTAACATCATCATCATTATCATCTCACTTAAGTACACAATCACCAACAGTTTGCCTCCATCACATTAAAACAGGATTAATGTTGTCTGATGATGTACATGAAATGTCATCCTCATACTGTCAACATCCATTTTCTCTTTAGCTATTACAAGCTTCAACTAAACAGATATGGCAAGAGTATAATTTTTAGAGTTTTATTTATATGCATAAAATCTCACTGAGGTCAGGATTTTTCTTTCAAGGGAGACTTGTGTAAATTTGAGATACACCCAGTACTTCCTGCAAATCAGAAAAACAAGAGGAAATTGAAGTCTCATGTGAATGCTAGCACTAAAAATACAAATGTGTCTGTTTTTAATCAAGTGGCATTTTGGACTGAGTACAAACTGACTTTAGATTATTAAATAAAATTAGCAGCTTGTATCACATGGAAGGATTAGCAATGGATTTCATCCTATTTAGTTTTGACTACATATATAGTAGCCTTACATGCAGTACCGTGATGTGTTGTTTTCAAGATGTTGGATGCATACCATTGCTTCCAGCTCTCACCACAGATCATTATTTTGTGAAATGTGTGATTTGTTTTTAGTAAAGAAGAAAAAAATCATGATCATGTTGATATTTTCTGACAGTCATTTGTTAGGTGTGTATTGTTTTAGAGCACACAAAAGAGATGATTGTTGCTTGGTCCTCAAATAAAGTCACGTTGTGACTGCACTAATTGTCACTTATCAATATTGTGGAAACGCAGCTGTCGTGTATCTGGAGTCGACGTTGTCCTTATCTGCATGTGATGATTCAAGGTTTCAAGAAATTTTATATTTTGATGTGTATTATATTTAGGGATCTATTTTGTTTAACCAAAAAAAAATATGTAGGTCTGTGAAAATTGTTTTGTAAAACTCAGAAGATATTTGTCCATTTTTGTAGTTGTACACATGCTGAACAGAATATAGAGATAATATAGACAATGCTGTTTTGTGTAACTAATTGCATGTAATATACTGTACATATGAATGTGCTGCCTGTCAGATTACCTTGTATTTCAGGGTAGGTTTTGTACCAGCATTGTAAGTATTGTTAGAAATGTTGCAGTTTATTTTTCTATTTATTTGAGATAACTGTTTGGATGTGCAGTGCCATGTGGTTTTCTTTGCTCCAGAGGCACCCCGACTCTCTTAAGTTATACAGTATATATAATTTCAAAACCAAAATGTGTAAACACTATTGTCACTTGAATGTTTACCTTTTCAGTAGACATTCTCAAATTAAGTTTTTTGTTGTAAATTATCCAAGGCATGTCAGATAATTTAATATATAGTGTTTTGCTGAGGTTAATAAGTATGAACAGATGATCAATTAACAAATTTCAGTCATCAGTTTTATTTGTGGCCATTGCAGTTTGATTGCAGGGAATAATTTATGTTTTGATGAAGCGTTTTTCAACATTTTCAACAAAAACAGTACACTTCCACTTATGCCCATGAAAAATGATATCTTTGCAGTTGCATAATAGTGCATCTGATCTTTTTCAAACTCGCCAGATATGTAATTAGCTACAAAACAGTGATTCAGCTCACAAACATTAAAGGTGCCATGTTCTCACAGGTGTTTTGACAGGTTCATTAGGTGTAAATAGTTTGAAGTTGTGGGATTTTGCAATTTTCCCTACATTCACTTCTTAGTCTATATTTATCGTTTGTTTGGTATGAGGTTTGAGAAGGACCTGTGTAATGCGGCTACTGTAGACTGTCACTGAATGCAAATCACTCAGGTCTGAGTGATAATCACATTGATCCTCTTTAATGTATTTATTGATTTATTTATTTTTATTAGTAAAATATTACAAATTCTTTTCAGCACGTCACCTGAGATAGAAAATGCAATTCTTTACTTAAAAAACAAAAATTGTTTAGAACTTTTGGTTTCCATTTTAGACGCCGTATCCAAATTCCCTCCTCAGCATGTGTTTGAAGTGTGCTTGATAATACATTGTGAACTAAATCAGTCTAGTAATTAAAACCCCAAGTCATATTTGCTCAATTATTTATTATGAATGACAGCAATTTTAACAGATTGTGTGTTTTTGTCTTGTATAACCACAATATCATGTTTTGTCCCATGTACAGTATGTGTATTTCACCATTCACGTTTTTCCTCCCCACATTGTCTCAAAGCACACCTTGGGGTGCCTTACAATTTTACTATCTGTCAAAGATTGATCCATACATTGTGATGGATAGAGTGAGCTGCTTCAAATAAAGACACAGTACTTTCACAACGTCTGTTCATTTTCCAGTCAGCAACTTTAACCGTAACCAACAGAGACAGTTAGTGTCCTCCTCACATATGTAACAGACCAGCTACAATCTAATTTTGGTGTTGTTGCCTTTGAATTTTTGGAAAAAAAAACCCCACAAAAGAATCCAAGCAGAAAGACCTGCATGCTGATAGCCATATGGCATATTAACACACATGGCATGATTTCCATTCTTGACCTTTGGGAACAATATAAAGTGAAGATAATCCAAGCTCAAAGGTCCTCTTACCAATGATTCAGAGCCTCTAACCGCATCAGTCTTCTCTCAGCAGATTGAGCTAGCTCATGTGTCGTCACATGACCTAAATGTGAACATTGGGTCATGTGAGTGCCACACCAAAAATTGACACAGGAGGGGTCAAGTTCATCGACCAAGAGCCTGACAGCCGACCTTTTTAATACCACGTAGAATGCAATTTAATACGTGTTTCATGATCATGCCACCTTAAGTATGATGGAGCACCAGGCAAGATGAGTGATTTATTATTATCAGTATCACATTTCTTTCAGTGCTGCCCAGCTGTACATAACTATAATTCCTAGTGATATAATTACCTGGACCCTGATAAGCAGCATAAAATTGATGGATGGATTAATCAATTGAAAATGATTTACTCAGTTAAGTTAGGGGTTTGACACATGTACATTATGAGACTATAAGCTGCCTTGCTGTTGTAGCTGGCAATAGTGACAGGTCTGATGGTGCCGACTAACTTAAACTTAACTAAAAGTGTCTTGACGGTGGGCTGTGCACACAAGAGACAGTTTAATCCTTTTTTGTGGAGTTTCAGATGTAGATCATCTCCTAACAGGCCACACAGACAAATACATATATAGACAAATACATATACACACACACACACACACACACATATATATATAATTTTTTTTTTAAGATTTTAAAAACTTGATCCTTGAAGAGAGATGGGGGTTATGATTTGCCCTCATACATGACAACTTGTTAACAACTTGTCATGTACTAAAGTTCACTGAAGTTCAGTCTAAGGTCACACAATGACGCCTGAACCAGCTCCTTTTGATAAATGAGATGCACTTGAAAGCTCTGCATCATTAGTCAGAGGATATTTGAGCTTTGATTCCCTTAATATCTTTACACTTGATGTACTATCTTTACACTACTGTGTGGCTGGAGGAAGTGCATGCTCTGGCCATAGACAATGCAGTATACATTGCATCCCGTCCAGCACAGGAATGTCACCACCAGATTTAAAAAAACTCTGTATACTGTGAAATACAGAGATGTACCTTGCAGCGATAGGTTTATTCGGCATTGTGTGAAATCGTTTGGCAAAGGCTTATTTTCATAGCTTTAACAATGAGATACTGTATCAAAGCATGAACAGATTCTTCAAATTATGAATGTGTAATTATACTTTATTTGAAAGGAATTAAACATGTCACGAATCAATATGATTCCTGATTCAAATAAACTTTCAAATAACAATGACTATGTTCATGGGTGAAAGTCACACTCACACTGAGAGTAACCCAGCCACTCATCCTGTTTTAGGTCTTTCGGATACACATCTCTGAAATGGACTCTCATTGTTTTGATGAATAAACCAGATACCAGAATATTCCCGAGGTGTCCTGCCAACTAACAACATTCGGATGAAAGGCTTCTGCCACCAGCTAATCTCTTTGATGGAGCAGTAGCGCACTGCTAATCGAGGGGAAATAAATGATGATCCCTGACAGCAATTTTTAAGCCAAAGCACTAGATGCTGCAGTTTTTCTGTTGACCTAAAATATTCTCATAGCACTGTAGGTGTGGGTGTTTGCAGATGACAAAAAGTCAAGTGTGTGCCAATATCTCAAAGTAATAGTAGTATAATGACAGTGTCTTGCACTTTTTAATGTACACTATCACATGCTAATAAACGCTCCCCTGAATTTACAAAGTGACAGAAGTTACAATCCTTCCTCTGTCTTGACCCAAAAACAGCAAGAGAGTCACATTACACAGCGCTGGACTTGTTTCAGTGTCCCAAAATCAGAGTACTTAAAACTTGCAGTGCCAGAGGCAAAGTTACAGTAAAATGTCTTTCAAAGCTGCTCCTTGGGCCCTTCTTTCAACCTCTTTTTCATCTCAAGTGCATGCTGCTTGCTGCGCTCCCGCTTCTCCAGTCTCTGTTGAATGGTGAGGAAACAAAAGACAACACAACAAAAAATACCAAAGGTCAGTGGTTGTTATGCCTTCTTCACAAAGTGCAAAAAAATAACTGTCAAGTTCTCACCTCTTTTTTCAGGCACTGGCGCATTGCACGGTCCACATCATTACATGTGCCAAAGAACTTCAGGAAATTATGCTGAGGGTAAGAAGAATAAACAAGATTTACATTGTTGTTGTTGTTTACTGTGCGTAAGAAGCACACAACAATATGAAATTTTAGAGAGTGACGTACCTCTGCATGGCACTGCCTCAGACGAGTTATTAGTTCATTACACTCATCCGTGTGCAGGTGAGGTGACAGGTCAGGGTGCATGCTGAGTTAAGGGCTTACTGTATTACTGCAGAAATACTGAAAACCACAAATAAGAGGAGCACTTACTGAGTTGACAATGATGAGAATATTACTGTAAGAGATGTGATTTGGTAGCAACATAATTGCACGACTAAATATCTAAAAGCCAAAGATAGTACATTTAAATTTATATAAAACAGAGAAAAGTAAGATATTATCATATCTGAAAATTTGGAACTAGTGGTTGTTTCACCTTTTTTGCTTGAAAAATGACTTCAACAATGAATCTGTTGATGATTAATGCTCTGTAAAATCACTCATCACTTGCTCAACTAGTTGTTTCAGCTCTACTTTGCATACAATTTGTTAGACTAATGCAAGAGGACGTGTCTTCTAAAGGATACTAATACCTCCCCATCCCTCTCCTTCCTGAGCTGTCATTGTGATGATGAGGTTTGTTTTTCCAGTGGACACTTACCTGCAGACACAGAAAAGCAGAGAGGGAGAGTATACAAAACCGTGACAAATTTAGTTATCATCATAGCTTTGTTAAACTACCTGCATTCACCCTGAATCCTCTGAAACCATGTTAACAATATAGCCTTGACTAGAAGATTCTGGATCAGGGTGTATGACCGCTTGAATAGACTGAGTGAGTTGTTGTGACACTTGGCACTGAGTTGAGTTTTGACATGGGATTGTAATGTAACGCTGGAAGCTATAGTTGCTCAAAATAGCCGAGCTTCGCTACACATATCTACTAAAACTGTGGGTAATTGTGAGAACCCTTACCAGTGGAGAGGCTGTGTCATCTGAGAAGTTTTCCAGCACACCTCGGTGAAATGTCACATTAGCTAACTGCTAGGCCTTGGCTACCGTTAACAGTTTATAACACTGTATAAATCCATGCAGAACAACTCCTGAGGGTTTTTTCTTTTTCCCCGCGTAGAAGGTTGCTATATCGACACTATAATTTCTATTAAAGCTGCTGGTCTTGTACTAACATTAATGTAACCTACAACAACAACAGCAAGGACGTCTTCTACTACATGCTGCCGGCTGCAACACCTGAAGCTTTCATAACTGTTTCCCGACGGCGAAGTAAGTGACAACATCCAACAGCGAATCGGCGTTCTCTCTTTTCGTCAATCCACCAATAGCCTGTCTTCTTTTCACAAAAGGCGGGACTTTTGATGGCGGAAGTTTACAGGCGAAACTAGAGGTTTGCCAGTGACGTACGTCCGGTTTGGGTTTTTGCTTATGGACTATTTAATTTTGGCCAGATATTCTTTATAGAAGGTGTTTGTTTTTTTTGTTTGTTTTTTGTTTGTTTTTTGTTTTTTTACACCTGTATTCTGTTATTTAATTTATTTATTTTATAATTTTAGCTACTAGTGCTTTGTAATAACTACATACATACTGTATATAACCTGAATTATGTTGGTTAAATGTAGTATTTATTTCAGCGCTCCTTGTACTCTTCACTTCTTCACACTATTTGTATCCTGTTTATACACAGTTTCACCTGTATATAGACAGTCCTTGTGTATCTTTCTGAAGATTATTGTGTTGTGTACACTGAATTCCTTGTACGCATAAACATACTTGGCAAGTAAAGATGATTTTGCTTCTGATTAAACGCTGTGTAATGGTGCATGTCAGTGATGGACATCAATTCTGGATTTCACCTAACAAGCATTTCAGAGTCCTTTAGCTGCACTCCTGCAGTCTAGAGGACAAACAGTCTAGTGTGGTCTTTGGGTTTTATGGTGGCTGGAGTGAGATGTGAACTACTGTATCTTGATAGTTTGAGCACCAGATAAAAAGAGTTTTAAATATACCTCAAAAATGGAATGCTTAAAATACTAAGGGTAAGCTACAGCTCATATGTAAATACAACACATGCAAACACAACTGATCATACCAATAACCAGAGGGTAGTAAATGAAAACATTAATAAAAATATATATTGCAAACATTACAGTGTAAACACATTATCATCTTACTGTGTGTCTTACTAAATTAGCCTTATCTCAATGTATATTGTAGGTGGCTTGTTCCCTTAATGAGAGTCCATTGAGAGATACCACTTTGTTCAAAATGTAGAACTAATAAGACTTTCTCTTTAATTTAAAAAAATTGAACCAGTATTTTTTGTTTTAATCATTTTCTAATGAGAGTCAAGGCAGAATTGTACAGCTATCAAATTCAGCTGCCTTTCTTTTATGAATGTTACAGCCTGTAGTTTCTCATGTTTGTGTTTTGATTTTGTTTTCATCAGTTATAGTACCACAACCTCCTTTTAACTTAGCAGTTATCTGTATCGAAAACATCTGGCGATCACGAAAAGGTTTTTGATTTACAGATGTAAAGTTTGGGGTTACTAACCATCTACAAAGCTGGCAGGCATCAGTACTTTAGATTCTCCACAAATACTTTACAGATGTGCAGTAGATATCAGCAGAAGACACATTTGGCAGACACACTGGGAGAGCAGCTCACCAGGAGCCAGGATGATACGCAGTAGAAAATCTACTTTATGAAAAGAGTGGGCGGTTTTTCATAATTAAAAAAAACATCAAATACATGCATATTTATCTTCACAGTTCATGCTTCACAGACAAATGGCAGATAACAAATAACTTCAGCAAGAAGACAAATAGAAGAACTGTTGATCACTCAGATATTATTATCCCATTAAGATAGAATAAATGTATATTTACATTTTTAAATGAAAGGGTTGACAACGCATGTTGTCTCCTCTCTTTGATGCATGTCTCGTCTTGTCTTTGTCTTGTTTCCTCCCTGTTGTCATTTCCTCTCCTCTCCTTTATTTAAAAGACAAATGGCAGACAAGGGGAGATAATAGTTAATAAATAATAAACAACTTCATCAACCAGAACAATTCATCTGTATAGGAATTCTAATATTAACATAATAAAATAAAACAATACAATATTTTTAAATGAGAGAGATCACAGTGTGTAGTGTTTCCTTCATTCTTTTCCTCTCTCTAAAATCCACATAGTAGATAAGGGGAAATAATAGTTTATAACTTAAACAATAAGATGAACAGGAGAACTATTTATTAGTATAGAAACACTGATAAAAATATAGAGTAAATGAACATTAATCCTCTCTTCACAGCTTGTCTCTTCTGGTATTTTGTATCTTCCTTATGTCATTTCCTCTCCTCTCTTTTCTGTCCTCTAATATATATATATATATATATATAGAAAATAAAAGGTAATAATAGATAATAACTTAAGAAGAACTGTTAGTCATACCTTGTAATATTTTGGGATGTCATTTTAAAAAGGCTGCTTTCTGACAGCATACTTCAAAGCCTCACAAAGATATGATTAACTCTAATGGTAACTCAGTGTATATATGTGTTTATGTGTATATAAAATACAGTATAACAAATCTCTCTTCATTAATCCACACCATGAACACAATATTTTTTAACTTTGTTGATTTTTCTGTACAGGATTACTTACCAATCTGTTAATTTTTGGTAATGATTAAAAGCAAAGCCTTTAAAGAAATACTCCCAGCATGTGTGTTTTCATTCTGTCTAAGGCTGGTTGATCCATTAGACTGAGATTTGAAGCTTGATCTGAACTGGTGATGAGTCAGCTCCATTAAATAAAGTTGCATGTATTTCTGATTCTAGAACACACATTCAGTGTTATGACTTTAGAGAAAAATAGAAATCTAAACCATTTTGCTGTTCAAGGCTGTAGGTGGACTGACACTTATGACACACATTGGGGAGACAAATACATTTACACTTTGTCAATTTAGAGTTTCTAAATCATCTTGCATGGAAAAACTTTAAGTTGAAATGCAAGACACTATCAGAGGCGTTGCCAGTCCTGCCAAATGCACAGATCAGCCTTCAGCGGTTAAAATTATCATTCTTGTAAGCTGCCAGTCACAAGCATGGTGATTCGCATGCAGGATAACTTGTAAGGCTGTCCCCTCAGGCCATGCAAATCCAAAATTGACCTTTTGACCATATGCAAATGTTAAACGGGACAGACCAAAAGCTGCAGCTGTGCAAATGTCATCAAAGCACCAGAGCCTGAGCGAACAGGTCATCCAATCACATTCTCCAGAGTTTCTTCTTCTGTGTCCTTCCTCTACCTCTGTGCCAGAGTCTTTGCGCATTGTGCCAAACTGACAGAAGACTGACGTCAGAACGTAGTCATCTGCACTGTAGTTGGTCACTCTCCAACACATTCACAGTTGAAGAGTTCCACTTTTCAAGATTTGAAGAGTTGAGCTCCTGTCAGCTAAGTGCTGACTATATATATATATATATATATATATATATATATATATATATATATATATATGTATATATATATATATGTATATATATACATACATGTATATATACACACACATATATATACACACAAACTGACATACATATATTTATTTATTTATTTATTTATTTATTTATTTATTTATTTATTTATCTTTCCAATTCTTTTTTAAGACATCACCTGAAATTTGTGATGGGTACTTTTTTCACTGTATTTTGACATTTCATTGACTAAAAATTAATGCATTGATGAAAAAAAGTTAGTTGCAGCCTTAGACCTTGATCATGACCTGTCCTTTTATTGGAAATAGGTTAAAGTATATTTTATTATTATTGTTATTATTATTATTATTATTATTATTATTATCATTAGGCTATAATCTGGACAGGGATATACTGTATATACGAGGTGATTAAGCAGAATGAGGGGCAGGTGAGAAGGCAGAAATTATTTGGGAATGAGGAACAGGTGAACAGGTGGGTGTGGGAATCAGGTGAGAATGTCTGGGGGCATCTGGTGGACAGATGGAGGATGGCAAGGAATAGAAAAGTTGAATAGTAACACTGGGGGAAGTGAAACGTGGCTAGAGACAAGCAGAGGACACATGAACGAGACGGACACAGTAGCTGTGACAGCCTACTGTAGTGCAGTGAGGCTTGAGGGAGGTGAGTCAGCTAAAAAGTTGCTAGATCCTTAGCCTCTGGCTAGTCTGACCAATGTGTTTTGAGGTTAGAACCACCTATCTTATTAACATATATAACACATGTAACACACAGGTAATATGGAAATAATAAAATGTTCATTCTCTAAATTAACATTTAGGCTTATATATTAATGTAATTATGCATTTAATTGTTTATTTATGTATTCATCTTGGCTTTTATGTATGTGGGCTATTTTTGCTTGTTTATTTGTTGATTAAAATAATTGCTTATTTATGCGTTTATTTATTTTAGCATTTATTAAATTATATATTTATTTGTTCATTGATGAATGATTGATTTTTCATCTTCCATAACTACAGTGCACTTGAATACACAGATCTCTGATTAAAAAAAAAAAAAACCAACAACATAACTTTAAATCTAAATAAGAAACTGACCCAGCATTTTTAAAAAACAGACATTTTTGCAGTAGAAACTGAGTTAGGACATTCTGTAAAATAAAAATGTCCGATTGACCTGAAGACAGCTGTTTTATTACAAACGATTTACTTGATAAATGTGGAATTTGGAAACATATTACTATCTGGGTATATTTCTCCCAGCACTATGTAGTAGATACTAATAGTGGGTCCTGGTCATAGACCGTATATATAGTTTTATATACAGTCTATGACCATGGTCCTGGTAGTTTCAGCAGCAGCAATAGTAGATGTACTGACACTCCAATACAGCAGAGGACGCTAAAGAAAGTGCGTCAGATTTTCTGGCAACGTCTGATTGGTTGATTCGGTTGAGGCGGTTTGTTTGGAATTTCTAGCCACTAACGTTACTCCCAGCCTGCCAACCTGGCGGAGACAACAGTCTAATTAGTTTAAACTTAAAAAACCATTTCAATTACAACAGCTAGATATTGATTACTATCTGTAGAAGAATGGATGACTCTACGAAACGCTTACTGCAGCGACTTATTAGACGGATACCGAGTCAAATGTTAAAAACAACGCTGGATAAGTGGGGCCGTTTGACGGCGGCACAGCAGCAATCCATGGATTTCACTCAACCAAAGTGGGTGGTAACGGAAAAGCTACTCGGCATTTGTGAGGTAATGCGGTGCTCTGTCTAAAATATAAGTTGTTATATGTTAAGTGACAAAAACAACTGGTAGTTAGGTTGGCTGTGTTCTTTGTCAATGTGGGTTGACGTTGGTGGCCACTTTTTCGACAGAAATCATGTGTCAAATTCCTCTTAAGACGCTAGCAGCTCTTCCTGTTGGCGACACAAATGTGAGACAAAAAGGACCAGAAGATTATATTAAGTTAAGAACATTCAGTTTAAGGCTTTTGTCATTGGTGTTCTAACCAGCTTACTACGAACAACCACGACACGGCTGAAAGTCACCAGTTAACACGGTCACTCGCTAAACCAAAACACCGTGAAATCACCGTTGTACTGAACACGCTTTAGTTTACGCTAACTGTTATTTTTCAATAGAAATCAATGTAATTCGAATTTAACGAGTCTTCTCATCGCCTCTCATCTCTCTCCTCACTTCTTCTCTTTACAGGAAAATGAGTGGACATCTAAACACATCACAGAGCTCGAGATGATATGTAAGTGAAGTGATATTGTTAAGGCAACCTAGCTAGTTAATCATATGCCATCGAGCCAATAATGCCTTGCTTTAATTTGTCTCTCAGACATCATGGACAGTCCAAACCAGGGGATGTGGAATGCCTTCCAGCTCATGGACCCGGAGGGTATGTTAAACTAAGGATATGTATCTGCTGCCATGGAGGGCTAAGACGTTGTTTTTATTATAATCAAACTACAGCTGTGGTGGGCTCAGGGCTGAATATTTGTGGTCAAATAACCTTGGAGTCTACGTCATCATTACAAATTATTACAGTATAACACTGGGAAACTATTCAGACATATGCCACCAGAACAAGAGTGGCACAACATAAGCCATATCTTGATGACGTCTTGACATTTTTTGTACATTTTATGGCTGTGTCATACACACTCTATCTGTTTGTTCCAGGGAATTTAAAGCAATATGTTTAAGTTGAGTTTAATATTCAAACCCATGTTGTGACTTCATTATTACATTGAATTCTGGCTGTCTTGTTCATATTTTCAAACATTTCCCCTGCAGTGTGGATGAAATAGATTTAACCTGTCACTTTTAATTCATGTTTATCAATTCCTCTGTATTTCAGATGATTCTCAATCTGTGGAGTTGATGCAGTTCAAGGAACAATTTAAATCTCACCTCAGTGAACTCATAAGACATGTAAGCCAGATATTCCTCCTTACATAAAATATAAAATCCTAGTGTTTATATATTCATTAAATTTAAATTTATTGTCTTTGCTGTGTTTAAAATTGAATGTTAAAAATCTGTTTTTCTCATTGCATCGCAGGTGTCTGTCAAAATGAAGAAACACACAGATGAAGCTATATGGATTCGGATTGCATGGGGAGACAGCTTCTCTCGGCCCAACCACTTGAAACCCACATACGTTGTTCACCAACTTCAAACTCCTTATGTTTTTGTGACCAGCCTGACTTCAAAGCAAAAGCCACTCTTATCCCAGGTGACAAATGAGTTTTATATTTAATACTAGATTGTTTGTACTGTCGGCAGGTGCCTCTTTTTTTTTGCCTTTCCATTTTCATTTAAAGACTGCTGTATTTTGCAGGCCTTGATTCTGGCCACCAGATATCAAGCTCTTAAGGATGCTAACCTCAGTGGACGGAATCTCACTGCCATTAGGGATCTGCTGATGAGGCAATATCAACAGGTGAGCCTGATGTGATTACAATAGAACAAGAGTGTACCCTTAGATTTTCTAGTTTTCTCTGTATAACACAAGATATACAAAGCTCTGTGTGTTGTTGTTGTTGTTTTTTTCCTTCTTGTATTAGACACTGCTGCTAAACATTGGAACAATGTTTAATGTTGGCTCATGCTAGATGTTTTCACTTTCAAATGAATAGTTTAGATAAAAATGTAAACTTGTTAGTTGTCTGACTGGATGGATAAGGATCAGAATTGTCAGGTCATTATAGTACCATCACCTTGTATGTCCTAACATACCAAGAAATATTTTTGACTACACCAAGTCACAGTTTGTGTAACAAAGTGTTTACTAATTATAACCCTTGATGAAGATTTTGCTATAAAAAGGCCTGTGGAAGATACTTGTTCATAATTACAAAAAGATGGACCAGATGCAAATTGTGAATGATGTTTTTGGGTGGATTCTGTCATACACTTTTATTTTGTCTATAGGTGTTTCCAACAAAGTATCCCAGCCCTCTTGCAGAGAAGAATCAAACAGTTTCAAGTATGTTTTTTTTTTTATTTATATAATTTGATGTGACTGAAGCTATTTTTAATATTTGATATGTTTGTTTATGATGTCAGACATACTGTAATATTGTTTGGTTAGCTTAATGTGCTTAATCTTTCATTGTTATTTTATTATTTGGCTTTATTTATTTTTACAGACACACACATAGAGAGAGAACAAGCAGCTTCTGCAGCTAACAGACGTCAGTTGGCCTGTGAGGCCTTTGGTGATGGGATGTTACCTCAACTACAGTCTGTGGTTTACAAGGTACCCTGAGGCACGACTGTCTAAAAAAATACTGTGTTTTTTTTTCTATAAAAGTTGAATATCAAAATCAAAGAATCAAAGGGCATAACTTGCTCTCATTATATCAGTGCAAAGATACAAAAGTTCAGTATCACTGTGTGCTGAGATCATCTGAATTATGTTTTTCCTCAGCTGGAGACAAAATTCAGAGACCATACCAACAAGACAATGACAGAGCGGGAGGAGCCCTTCAGATGTGTTGTCAAATTTACAAGCACCAACCTCCTGGAGTCACTCAGGCACTGTGCATCCTCAGGTACTAAGAAATGAGAAAACACACACACACACAATTTAACAATGTAACTCATGAAAACAATTTTGAATGTCATACTAGGGCAACTCCATAAATGCCCACAAGAGGGCATACACTCACACACTAGAAGAAAAATCCACACTGCAAAGCTCTTACAGTATTATCCATTATTAATGTCATGGTCAGTGCATTCTGGTAGTTTTTTTTCACCCCTCTGTCCCTGAACCTGCCTTCCTACTTTTAAATGATCCTCAGAAAACTTGTTAGATTCACTAGTGTAGGTGTAAACAATGATGGTAATAGTGAAAGTAACAGGTTGTGAATTGGGTAACTTGTTAAGACAAGTGGGAAAAACCCAGTTCCCATAATTCCCATTGTCTTTACATTCTCTGGAATGTTCTTCTCAAATCTTAGTTTCTCCTTCCAACAAAAAAAAAAATATTGAAAGGGGGCAGAATTGCATTATGGATAAATGTGCTTTTGATGGAAACATTTTTTGCAACTTACTTTTTTTGGAAAATTTTAGCACAGCAAAATGTGTGTAGAAAATGAGACAAATAGTTGTGTCAAATTCATAAAGAACTATGATTACAATTTTTTCTTTTTCTACCTATTTAATGCGGTTTTTTTTCTATTTTACAGGTATTGCCTCCACACCTGTTACACCCCTGCTCTCATCTATTCCCCTAAAAGGAAAGAACTATTTTGTCATCACAGACAACGGACCTGGACCTTCTTCACAAAAGCGCCAACCACAAAGCTGATGTGTGACAGAATGTTGAATTAGAAGACTCACAATGTGGCCTGTTGTCACTTCTGCAACATCCATTAATGGATTGCTTTTTACCGTTCTGTCACTGATCATCTCTTTAACATTCATGGCTCCCTGGATTTTTAGAATAAATCGATGTTCTCTTCTGTCTTTATGTGCTTCCAGATGCAAATGTGTCAGAAGTTGGCAATTGATAATTGTCTTTTTTTTTTTTTTTTAATATTTTATCAGCGTTGAAGTAGCAGAATGTTACTGTCATTACATCTTTATATATGTAAAAATTTAATATTAAAGCAGGATTTTTAATATTCTCAAAGTATTTTTCATCAGCTATATTGTTACAAAATGGGGTTGTGGAGTTTTGGCTCGTGAAAGGTCTGCTGCCAGTTAACCTGAGTATACTAGTTCTTCACAAGTTGGCATTTACACTGCTTGTTTCAAGGTTCATTCAAAGGTTCACGTTTTTTCAAATCTCTTAAAACACTACATGCATACCTCATATGTAAAATTGTGAAAGTTCTCCTCCTCCTGGCAAGTTCCCTTCCTAACACAACTAAATGGACACAAAATTGACAGTCCTCGTAATGTGCAGAAATAATTTCACATGACAACCAATATTAATATGTGGCAGCTGCAGTTTGGAGTTAGCCTGATCAAATTGGCATCTTTCAAATTGAGTCTTTTTAGTTTTAACCCCCCCACAAAAAGCTTTTGTAATAAATACCTCATAGGCTTTTTGTGAGATTGAACTTTTTTTTTAACCATCACTTTCAGGTTGAAATAAAGGGAAATATTTTGCTTCTAAATACTCCCAGTTAAAAACATAGACTGTGAGTAAGGGGAAGTCACTTTTTGAACCCTTTTTGACGATGAACTTTATTTTGAAAATCGGAAGTCTCATACACCGGACGTGACGTTATGTTCAGCTTGTCCCAGACGTCCTCTCAGTGGTGGAGAGAAGTGGCTAGGCACCCTGTCAGGCAAAGCTGAGGGACGTAATGCCACAGCTCATTCAATGCTGCTACCGGGGCTCCCTGCCAAACACAGAACGGACTGTCAACACAGAAACATGGCTGCCTCTGCGACGGCCAAGGCGAATAACAGAGATAACGCCTCGACAGACAGCCTGAAATGTCACGAAGAGCCTGTGTCGCAGCATCGGGAAATTATAAAGCCCAGCATAATGGAGCTGACCAAAGAAGTGAGGACGAACATCCTCTGCACCGTGGAGGGATGTGGCAAGATTCTCCCTAACACACCTGCATTGAACATGCATCTTGTCAAGTCACACAGAGTGAAGGTAAAACGCTCAGAAAACCTGACAACACTCGTGTGGTTTAGAGTTTTTACGTAACTGTAATGCTAACTTGGCTAACTCAGTGAAAACATTGTCATCAAAGTGAAAAAAACGCAAGTCATCCACACTTCGCACTCTGTAGCTAACGTGTAGTGATGCTTAGCAAACGATACGCCGTTATAGTTAGCGTTAAGTAAAAGTTGACTTAGTTTTTGTGTGTGACTGAAGCTCTATCTGTAACATTATCTGAGAGTTTGCCACTAGCGAGCTAGCTACATTGTAACTAGCTACTCATATGATCAATTAATGATTTGGCTCACACGCGGTGATGATTGGTGTCTACTGCGTTTGTCGATACAGTTACAGCCCCTCTGTTATAGATTTCGACTAGCTGACTGTTAATAGTAGAAAGTAGGTGTTTAGTTTTGCTGTGCAAGTGCGTCCCGTGAGAAGAGAAATCTGTCCATCATTGTATTGTTTAAGGGTCTTTGCACTATTGATTTTCTGACTCTAATATACAGACCACGACCTGTACTTACCAGTCAGCAAAGTGGAGACTGTCCAAAGCATTTGGGCAAAGGTCTACCTTTGGCTGTGGTTTTTAATGTCCTCACTAGACTCTGCTTTTTTTTTTTTTTCCCGTCGTGGGAGGCAGTAATTCACTGTCTCTCCTCCATGAATGAAATTCTGTGCTTGGAAAGGCTGCCTTTTGTCCTGCAATAGACTAAAGCTCTTTGTTTAAAATAAGTGAATGTGAGAATTTGAATGAGGTCTTAGAAGTAGTCCGTGTGTCCCTGCCAGAAGGTTGTTTAAAGGGCCAATCAGGGGTTTTACCATATACATTTGAGGTGCAATCGGATTGAAAGTTTGTATCAGTAACTCAGCCAATCATAACTTAAGCATTACTGATACTGATATATATATATTTTTAAACCCTTAAAGGACAGGTTCACAGTTTTTCAAGTCTGTCTTAAAACAACAGGCAGGTGCCCATATGAACACTGAAAGAGGTTTTCATTGTAATGTACTGTAATCATTCCTCCTGATATTTAAAGATCACCTTCAGATGCGATTTGAATGTAAGTGATGGCAAAATCCACAGTGTGTTCACATGGTCATTTTTATCTAAAAGTTAAAAAGTTTATCTAAAGCTTATATGAGGCTTCAGCAGTTTGAGTTAGTCATATCAAGTGTCTGACACATTTACAGTCTTTTTAGTGACAAATTCCCTTTTTGTGTTTCCTCTGAGTCTTTGACTGTTTCCCTGTTGAGCTGTGGTGGATGTAAAGTGACAGAAAGAGGGACTTTGGCAATAAAAAGATTGAAATGTTGAAAGATATCTAGCTTCACATAAACTGTTAAAGAAATGTTTGCACAGAACAAGGAATGTTGTTGATTTTGGCCACCACACTCATATTGTAAGTGCATTATGAAGGGATCTTCTAATCGTCAGTATGAACAGGAAGAATAATTATGGCAACAAAAACCTATTTCAGTGTTCATTTGGGCACCTGACTGTTAAGAAAGCCTTTAAAAACTGCAAACCCATCCTTTAAAAGCTTCAGGACACAGGAATTAGTCGCTGTTTATTGTTACTTTGTGTACTAAAAGACACAGTCTTGTCAGTCACTCTGAGAGTCATAGTAGTTTCCAGTCCTCTTGTGCCAACATTTTGATCACAGTTTGGGACTGTAAGGAGTGTAAAGCAAACAAAGAAGCAAGCAGCATCAATGACAGCAAAAAGGCTCAGATCTTTTTTATTTTTAAACCACAGCTATGTGAAAGTTCTGTCAGCAGCAGTAATGATTGAGTTTGACAATGAGTCTGGTTGACATGATGACAAAGTGCTCTGTATGCTCTCTCTGCATTATTCATGAAGTCCGACTGCTAGAATGAGGCATGATGCATGTGGGACATCATATCTGTTTATATTACATCCCCTTGAACATTACCTTGGCTTCACTGCATCATCGCACAGCAGTAATGTATTTGCTGATCAGTCGCTGTTCATGTTTCTCACTGGGTAACTGTTTCCCCTTTAAGACTCTGATGTATTTTGTTTGAAGTGGTGCACTCAGTTCAGTTTAGACTACTTTAATAAGACTACTGTTACTGTTTTGGCTAGGCTTTTGGCCGTCCTTGTGTCTAGACCACCTCCTTTAGAAGAAAGGAGGGGTTAGACTTTTGCTCTGACTCATCATTGTATTTTATAGTGTCCAAGGAAAAGGTATTGAACCACTTCCATGGGCACTGAACCTGGCCTGGTAATGATGGTGAATCTTGACTTGTTTTCCCTTTTGGGCTACAGCCAGCCAATGCCTGATGACAAATAATGTCTTCTTGACATAACTCAGGCTTCAGCCTACAACCAGATGATGAAGCTGAAGCAGACTGCAAGAACATTTATTGTTCCCATTATGTTGGTTTATGCTAACTGCGTATGAGAAAACAGCTGTTCTGCTCCCTCCAATGTTCCACAGCAGATGGAGGTGACCTTGACCACTGAAAGGCTGCTGGAGCGTGATGGCTTTGTCTGTTTTCACTATGCAGTGCACATTCAGTGTAGATGCTGATTTCTGTTATAGGTATTATGATTCATCATCATTCATAAGTGATTTTAATTATACAGTATGCTAACAGCTGCTTTAGCAAGGCTACCAAGGGACTGTGAGAGGAGCGACTGCCAAGCTCATTATTTCCTATTTCAACCAGTAAAGGAAAGCCTGCTTTAGTGGTTGATTAACACCGATAACTTGACATATTGTGCTCAGTCTCATACAATGTCTTGAAATCACTGCGGGGCTTTCTGTAACACTGCAATCTAATGTGAGTAAGGGATTTGAGTTAAATATCTAAAAAGCAAAACTCTGCTTTGTCCTCTCTCTGCCTTTCTCTGTCACTCTCACCCTCAGGATGGTATTGTCAATCCCACGGTCAGAAAGGACATGAAGGGCTCTCAGAAGCTTTACTGCTGTCCCATTGAAGGTTGTCCCAGGGGGCCTAACAGACCCTTTTCCCAGTTCTCCCTGGTTAAGCAAGTAAGCCTTTCCTCCAGTGAACTGTAATCTTATCCATGCAATAAATGGGGTAAATTATGAGGTCTCACTTTTGTGGAAGAGCCCTGAATGTATTACTCTGCACCAAATACTGTATGTTACAAAAATCCATTTTATAGGAATGATGTAATACTGTGTAGTATACCAGATACTACTATTCTACTGCCACATGATCATACTAAATGCTGATTTATTAGCCTACTTGAACTATATATTAGATATGTAACCCCCTCCCTTAAAGCTGAGACCTGTTGAAAAAATTCAGAGACTTTCAATGGAAAGCAATGGAAAAATCCAACACACTGATCAAAAGTATATTATACTGTATGCAGTTGCTTTAAAGGATATGTTCACAATTTTTCAAGTCTGTCTAAAAACAATAGTCAAGTCCCCTTATGAACACTGAAAGAGGTTTTCCTTGTTGTGACAATTCCTCCTACTAATAAAAGATCCCTTTCAAATGTGCTTTCAATGTAAGTGATAGGGGACAAAATCCACAGTCCTCATTTTGTTAAAAAAAAAATTACAAATTTTTCTTAAACTAATGTGATATCTCAGCAGTCAGCGTTAGTTAAATCAAGTGGATATCTTCCAACATTATTTTCTTTTTAATATAAATTTACCTGTTCTTATTTCCCCAGACAGTGTTTCCCAGTTGAGCTGCAGTGGTAGAACAGTGTAGTTTCTCCCTTGTTTTTGATTTTTTTTTTTGTGAAGTAATATTTTTATTCCTGAGAAAGGAAGACAGACTAGTTTCTCGTTTCAGGGACAAATCTTTCTTGAATTCCAGAGACATGGGGTGAGTGTCTCACCCCAGGACATCCGCAAACTGACCTCTTTTTCCAAGAGGGGGTCTGACAACATGACACTGGCCAGAATCAATCACTGTGTGAAAACTCTCGGAAAGCCACATGGCTGACAAAATAATGAAAATTAATGATTGGATTAAAAACATTTAAATGACCCTGAGGTCATTTGAACTGGTCAACATTAAACATGGACAGAAAAGTCCTCTTTTGGGTTCAGCTTATTGCCAGATCCCTGCCATAAATTTGAAGGACATTCCTTAGTGAGCTTTGACTAAGTAAACGTATTCTAGCCAAATTTGAATTTCATCTGAATTAAATGTCTGATGGTTATGTAAATCATGTAGTGTTGTTTGTCATAAAATTGCATGAATAATGATATAATTTTGATAGTTGTACGATAATTTTATTGATTAAATATTATTATCATGGGAGAACGCTGCCACCTGTTGACTGTTATAGTTAAGTCTTTTTACGCTACATGAACTGCATCCAGTTCTTAGGTTTAAACCTAAACAATTGAACCTTTCTGTATTTGCTACAAGTATTAGCCAATTATATTTTAATAGTTAAATTAGACAAGAAGTCATAATGTTTGAAGAATTTAATGTTCATGCTGAAGCTTTATATAAGCTTTGTATATACTTTTAAATACATTTTTGCACTGAAGAAGGGTTGTGGATTTTGACCCCCATTAGTTACATTGAAAGCTCATTATGAAGGTATCTTCTAATGGCAAGTATTATCAGGCGGAATGATTACAGCAAAAAAACAAAACAAAACAGTGTTCATTTGGGCACATGAATATTGTTTTAAGACAGACATGAACATTTGTGAACCTATCCTTTAAAGTTTTATAAACACTCTTATATTTGCTTTGTAAGTCAAATCCTCTTCAAATGACATGAAAACTAAAGGAACTCTACTTCACTTCAAATTTAAAATCCGAGGAGTACTGTAGCATAAAAACGTGCACTGTGCACAAGTAATAAATATTTCATGTTCACAAAATGTTCTGTGTGTTGTTTCCCTCCCACCATTAGTAGCGTTTCTCCTCAATTTGTAACATCAGAAAGGGACACAAAACAGAGAGGCAAAACTGCCCTCCTTTCATACTTTTGTCTAACTGACAGGCTCTATTTGGTCCGTAGTGAGTTACTTCAAGAGGCGGTTAAAAGTGCTTTATCGTAATAATACAGTGGAATGTAATTGGTTTTGGATCACTGGAGAAAAAAAGATTCCTGTCACATTGCTTTTTTGTGTGTTCTGTGAAGTTTTTCTTTTTTTATTGTTGCAAGTTAGTTAAACTAGTAATGACCCAATATTAAAAACAAACACATTTAAAGCTGTCATGAGCAACATATTCTTTGCTCTTTCTTTAGCACTTTATGAAGATGCATGCAGAAAAGAAACACAAGTGCTCAAAGTGCAACAACGGCTACAGTACAGAGTGGGATCTAAAGAGACACGTGGAGGACTGTGGGAGGACCTACCAATGTACATGTGGCTGCCCCTACGCTAGCAGAGCTGCGCTGCTCTCGCATATCTACAGGACAGGACACGAGATTCCTACAGAACACAGGCATGTACAAGCATTACCTAAATAGGTTTTTTTTTATTAATTTTTGCATTTGTTGATGCTTAAATGTAATTTTGGCTTTTGTTGTTTCATTTCAGAATTCCTCCAGTAAAAAAGAGGAAGATGGAGAAACTGTTGAGTGGCTCTGAAAAGGTTAAGACCAGCGAGTCAACCTGCCAGATCATGCCTGCTACTAAAGAGCTAACAGAGGGCTATCTCCCTTCTGAGACAACTGTTCATATCGCAGATTCAGTCAATCAGAACTACAACCCCCGTAAGAGCCTCCAAAAGATGCTTCTACCCAAACCCAAGATGGCTCTGGTCAGTGTTCCTGTGATGCAGCTGGCCCACCTGCCTGTCCTCCTTCCATCCACAGAAAGTGGGGCTCTGAGGTCTGTAGTGCTGGCAGTAGACAGCCAAGGCTCCATCAGCACCCTTCACCTTCTTCCACAAGCCACTGGAGCTGTGGTACCCCAACTTGATGCTAAGAGTGTGGGTTTCAAGGACAGCATGCCTACTTCTCGCTCTAGCCTTGGACCCATCAGCACAGGGGTGCAGGTCAGTCTTGACACTGCAGCCGCAGAGGACTCTGCTAGCAGCCTGGGAGGACAGCGAGGAAGGAGCACTTCTACTAACATACAGACGGACAAATCATACTTGTCAAAAATGCCCACAGGGGTGGGGGTTGGGGAAGGGATAGGCCTGTGTTCTGTAGGTGAGTCGGCAGTATCGTCCTGCTCCCAAACAGACATCAGTGTGAGTGCCCAAGTCCTCCTTCCAGTCAGTGTTGAAACCCAGACATTTTCGTCCCGAGCCAAAGCCACATCCACTATTGGAGCTCAGACAGACAGCCAGTGCCTGAGCCAGATTCTTTGCTCTGCCCCGTCTGTGCCCCCATATAAAACCAGACAGACCCAGACCTACTTCACCATGCCACAATCGGAGGAGAAGGCTCAGGACCAGGCTATAATGTGTTCTGACCTATTTGGCAGCGACTCCCTAAGTGTCTCCACCCAGACAGCTCTGGACATAGATGACCCTCTCACTGCCGCAGGAAGCAGTATATATGAGGACTCTAAGTCAACAGGGGGCATGTGTTTTGGGGTGCAGACAGATGAGCTAAACTCAAACAACATGGCAGACAACCAGACCCAAACCATGTCCCTGCTTAATGACTTAGAAACCATTCTGTCTGACAGCATGTCAGGCCACCAGGTGCTTACGGAGGCCTCTGCAGGCTGCGGGTCAGGTTTGGGCTCTGTTCAGGAGCAACCCAGCGGCATTGACTTTGACTTCGAAGAATTCCTCAATACTGTGCACATCCAGACACAGACAGAGGAGAGTGAGCTGGGAGGGCTGGGTGGTGACACACCGCTTGAGTCTCTGGACATCCAGACCCAGACAGATTTCCTCCTGATGGATGAACTGGACCAAATCGAAGGACCAAGTCGAACCCAAGCCAGCGACCTGGAACTATTTGATACTCAGACTCAGACTGACTTCAATTTCCTGCTGAACGCCGGAAGCCACATGCCCCTGAGCAGCATCCTGCGTCATTCAAGCTTTTCTATGAGCACTGAGTCCTCAGATACAGAAACACAGACAGATCTCCCTTCATTTCCCCCGAGCCTCTCTGCTCAGACACCTGTCAGTCAGGGTGAGCACGCGAGGCTGTTGAACAGCACAGAGACACAGACTGTGACCAGCCAGGTGGAAGGCCTCGGACACCTCTTCCTGACAAGCAACGAAACACAAACAGTCATGGATGACTTCTTGTCAGCAGACCTGGCGTGGAATATGGAGTCCCATTTCAGCTCTGTGGAAACTCAGACATGTGAGGAACTTCGTGTTCTGTTTCAGCATCCTGAGAAACCCAACAGCTGAAGCTCTCTAATTGACGCCGCCTAAGCTCCTGCAGTACAGGTTTCCCATGTCTGCCTCTTCCTCCAAGAGGAATCAGTCTACGCTGTCCTCCAGCGGACCACAGTCTTAGCAGTCAGAAGTTTGTCAGAAGAAAAATGTCTTTGAACATTCCACTGGGGGCATCATGTCCAGAGTGTTTCCAGGTATATATCCTGACAGCTCTATGCACTTTATTAGCTCAATGGGCATGATGTATCAGCTCCTCTGACAGTTTACATATTTATTTGCACATAAAATAACATAACGTATGTGTCTTGTCTTAAATACCAGTTTACTTCTATATATTTCAGTGTATAACCACTGAGACTGACACTTATACATACTAGCAGGTTAAAAAAGATTTAACATTTCATCAATGTTAGATCTTAAGCTAAAACTGACGACATCTATAGTGGTGAGTAGCTGTTAAGAAAAGGCTTATAAAATTGTTACCCTGTAATGACGGCTTTCAGATATGCATATACTGCATGAAAACAGTTTCATCTCAGCTGTGCAGTAAACAATATATTGTGCATTCAGTTTACATGTGTTTTGAAATGTGCATGAAAGCCTTCACTCGGTCAGCAGCACAGAAACGGAAAATATAAATCCTCAGCTTGTGCATCTGATGGCTTCCGCACTGATGTTGCTTAATCAGCAACAAGATTATAAATGCTGAGCAACACAGCCTACGCAAAACCTGACCAGTGAGAATCTTATCAGCTTCATGTTTTCTAGGAGAAAAACCCCATAAAACCTTCAACAGCGAACAAGGAATTTCTCATAGACGTTAAGAAGTATCCATGTCGCGCAAGTAAAAATGAAATGTTTATGTCTCGTCTGTTGTTGCACACCTTTCATTGAAATGTGATTGTGAAGTATGATGTTGTGTATTCACTTTCCTGGCATAGCTAAGCAGTTAGTTTGAGTCAGTAAACAGGCTAGGCTGTCATTGTCTTTGACTTATTCATTAGCTGGGTGTAAGTGTATACAGTAGCGGTACTCTGTGCTAAAGTGATCCAGTAATGTTACTGTACAGAAACACAGTGGATTAGTGCTAGGATTAGCTACTGTCTTGGCACAGAGTTGTTTGTATTTATTTATTACCTGATTTTGACTGAAAGGAGGCCTGTTGAATATCTTCTGTCACAATCGTCAAAGTTTTCCACACTTAACAATTCAGACACAGTATTTTATTTTTTTTGTATTTATTTCCTCTCCAAGTGACTAAACTTTTTAATGTTTTGTGTTTCTTCATACTGTTGCACTGAGTTACCTCATTAAGCACAGGCACCCCATCAGACTGTGTTCTACTAGGGAACATAGAGCTATAAGCCTTGATTATTTGTTGATTTTGTTACGTTGGTGCCTTAACCCAAGTATTAACTTTTGTTCTTTTACAGACAATTTGCTGCTCAAAAAATTTTTATCAGAATTATACTAGAATACATTTTGGAAAATGAACAAATATTGGAAAATTGTCAGAATCCCTCGGTCTTTGCATGTTTCTTTATTGATATTTTCATCATGGTTGCATGAAATATTGGAATGTCCCTAATATCCTCCAGAGTTCTATGAAGAGATTTACATTCTGTCACATGAAAAGAATGCTATGCAGCATTTTATTGAATAGAATTAATTTGACGCCATCTCATTATTTTTATGGATGGGCGGCTAATGCTGTTAAAGTTTATAGATGTTTGTAGAAACGCAAGAATATACAGAACATGACACTGTGCAAGTATAACATGCTCTATTTTTTTTTTTTTTTGCAGCACATCACATCCAAACATTTTAAGAATCATTTTCCTGTGTTAATATGGTTTTTGACACTCATATTAAATTTCAGCATTTATTGTATTGAGATTAGTACTTCTAGTTTGTGGTTCTTGAATCCAGATACAGCTCTACAGATGTAGAAGCCTTCCGTTACAGTGCTTTATTTTCTCTCTGTAGGGAGTGCATGCAGGTATTTTCCCAGCACAAATTTGCATTTAGCAGAATCTGAGTTTCTGTTGCCTATATGTGTAGTCAATGGTTGCCTTGATTATTTGTTGAAGCTACACGACAGATGTTCTTAATAAACCATTGGAACATGTACATAGTGTTCTTTGTCAATTTGTCACAGAAAAAAGTACAACACAAGAGTTTGCACACCTAAATATATCAGATTGCTCTTTTTTAATTCAGGAAATAAAAAGTATTGAAGAAGGTGTAACCGAGAAATCTGTGCATTTTATTCCCTTTGTGCTGAACTTAGAAACTGAGGAGTAAAGGAGCAACATGATAGATGTAGTTGTGCATCATTTTTTGTGCTTTTCAAACACTTAATATAGAACATGAAACTATAATATTGTGTCTTTCATCTTTTCACTTCAAAGCAGTTACATCCTACTGAGAATAGACAGATTGAATCTGGCCTTGTGCTAGATATAGCAACTCTTCATCACCAAATCATCACCCATTTTATTTTACATACACATTCAGGTAACACAAAACAAAATTGCTGCTATGCAGCTATTTTTAAATTTACAGCATCTAAGCAACTCAGAGGTAGGTATAAAATAAAGCTAAGGAACAAGGTCATCCCAGTTTTAAATAGTATTTCAGTAATTGGCTGACCTTTGGAGACCAACATGACAAACAATACGTTAAGAGATTTGCCACATAACCCTTTTGTGTATTGCATAACACAGACTATATCCACACTCACCAGGAAGCACTTACTGATGAAACTGAATTTTTATACTCTTGTATTTGACAGTGTAGATACAGTAGTTTGGCAGCGGTTTATATCATCACGTACAGTCACAAGCTACAGTTCAGTACTGAAGTTCTCACAGAGCTGAAGCTTGTGGTTGAAGTTTAAAAAGAAAGTACGAGGCAGGCACACCGCCATGCTTTTTATGAGGTAGCTGCACCGTTGCTAGGTAACTAGAACAGCTGAGAAAGCACTTGTGGGAACTAGTGAGGACAAAACAGGCCCAAATGATGAGTAGATCTTAACATTTCATTGTTCTCTTCCCTTGACTGTTACTGTTACGGTTAGTGTGGTGTGATACTTTACACGTATGCTTTCATCTACACATTGAGGCTGAGGCATACATGATTCAAAATAAGATAAATAGGTTGTTCTTGTTGCCTAGTGAAAACAGAGTTTAAACTAATTGCATCATTGAACATCATCATCAGGCGTGTTAAACATTTATTTGACAGCCCTCATACAGATTAACAGCATGCACAGCAGCAAGGGTCACTTCCTTAAGAAAACAGGCAGCTTGGGGTCATATGGGCTTGTGCACCTGCTGCAGTACCGGAGTGGAGGCCTTTACCCACTGAGTAGCTAGTGTGGTGCACTGTGTCAGGTTTTGAAGACATAGGCACTTGAAACCTCTTAGGGATAGAAACACTTCCAGTAGACAACAAGTAAGGGTTATACTGACATGTCCGGTGCTTAGAGGTCAGGGTTGCAGTGCAGGCGGGAAGCTCTGGGTTAGAATCTGCTCTTGATCCTCTTGTGCCGCTCTTCTTATCAAACATGTAAAAGTTTTCCATTAAGGTTTCTCCCTCTTGGGCCTTCTTGCCACTGCAGAGCTGGCCACTGAACCTCTGTGGATTCAGGTGTGGTGAGTTGATCGGAGGTAAAAATGTGAAGTTTTTAATGGGAACCACTGTATTATTGGGCCTATGGCTGTGTTTCTGAGGCTTAGTGGGCCTGTTTTCTGATGAATGGTATTTTGAGGACAGATGGTGAGGCTGTAAAGTAGTCTCCCTGAGGGCCCCTTCCTCCTCTATCTTCTCATCCACTAAGAGATGCAACATGGTTTTCTGCATGGCACTGAGGACAGGCCGCTCTGGAGCATTTGGCTGCGGAGCTGCAGCAGCAGCAGCAGCACAGGTTCGCGTTTGCTGGCTTTGTGGCGTGGATTTCTTGAAGCTGTTAGGAGGGCCAACCTGCAACTCACTGCGGGGGTCAGCATTGCCAGCTGAGCTGTCTACATTACCGACTGTTGGGTCAACAGACAAGGGGGTTGGGTTGTCAGGTTCCTTCGACTTTGGTTTCCAGTCTCTCTTCTGAGGCAGAAATATGCAGCTCAGTGGAGCAACTCTGGCCCAACCACAGACCTGTTGCAAAAGCAAATCTTATGTTAAATGTTTGGATATTTTTAAACAAAAATACATAAGGTGACTTAACCAATGTATTGTGTCAAGTCAAAATTAAAAGCAAGGAAATCTAAGTGGTGCTAATATTGCTATTTAACAGACCAGAAATTAAAGCATGTACACATTTTAAAAGTGTTCCTCTCTATTTGAATATGTAATTTTGCAACAGTGAAAACACACACTTCAACATGTGCAACTAGCACAAAACCCACAGGTAACACTAACTGAATCCGATAAAGGCAGGCAGTAAGCAGATATCGCTTCACTTACAGCTTCTTCCCAGCCAGAGTAACAGTGATACTCATGTGGCTCCAGTTCTGTCAAGAAGAGCTCCTCACTAATATCCAGAAGGGCATCCACATGTGTCCTCTCTGCTGTCTTGTAAGGTTGCTCCCCAAGTGCGTCCTCCTGTGCTGGAAGCTCCTTGTCTGGTCCATTCACAGCTGTGTGATCCATTTCCTCTAAGGTCGCCATTGTGTAGTGAGCTCATGTGTAGTTAGTTACCATGGTTAGAGCTATAAGGGGAGAAAAGGCGAAATTCTGAGTTCTTTTAGTTTAGCTAAAGGCAGTTTACTTTTAAACGCCAAGAAAACAAGTTTGTCAAACTTCACCGTAACTTACTTCACTCACCAAAAGGAAGCAAGCTGAATCCCTGTTGCATGTTGTGTGAGTTTGTGTTACAACTCCAATACCAGAAAACACAGTTCACACAAAACACTAGCTATGTGTCGAGGTGTTTTTTCTTCTTCTTTCTGGTCGACAGTTCCCCAAACAGAAGAGTAGCTAGCAGCGGTGAATACCTTTAGAGACAAGCTGCAACGCCGTCGTCATGGCAACCTTTAGAGGCTGCGCGAGGGAGATGTGACGTAGAAGGGGGGCGTGCTGGAGGCGCTACAGCCCAGTCTACCACAGCTGACTATTACATCCCTGTTACGTAATAATTTACAATGTCTTCCGAGGAAATTAGTTGATGCACATAGAATAGAATAGAATAGAATAGAATAGAATAGAATAGAATAGAATAGAATAGAATAGAATAGAATATCTGAAACTGCCCGTATAAATAAGCCTGTTGTGCAAAAACTCAGCCATATGCTTCAAGAGCAGCTCATATGCATACCATTTATTTTCTATGGGCTATTAGGGTCGTTAACATAATGTCACACTGTGAAAAAACGGGAAGTTATCACTTGTGAGGGAGGAAACCATTTCGTAACGTTCAGTTCAGCACGTACACCTCCGGAAACGCCAAACAGGTTCAGCATCTCTATGAAACCAAATATTAACCAAAACTGGAAGTGAGACGGTCGCTGCATACGAGGGAATGTGCTTTTTGAAATTCTTTTTCTACAATAAATAGACTGTGCAATGGGTTTCTCTTGCACGGACATTTAAAGTGACCGATCCGCAGGAACTAATTCGCAATTTGCTGGCGCACACCAACAGCTTGGTTTATTGGTCAAGAGCAGTAAAGTGTCGACGTATGACGCAACCGGAGCACCTATCCGCGAGTGGGACACTGACACCTGACGGCTTCATCTCTTGACTCGCCGGTCTCCCCCGTCACGACCACTTCGGTTCTGCAGTGCAGGGACTGCTGCGTTTTATGGAAGCGGAGTCTGAGCATCCTGCCGTGGTCATGCTGCCCCCAAAGAACTGCCTGCCGAGGAACTACAGCTGCATAGCTGGACTGTTCGGAAGCTTGGCAGCGGCAAACCCGCGGCTTGAAGATGGGGAAGATTTTGACCTGATGAACGGTACTTGTGAGCCCGTCGAGAGCCCCGTGGTGGACGAGAGACCACGGGGCAGAGAGACCTTCCTGAAACCCCCACAGAGCCCAAGCCTGCGTCGGAGGTGCAAGTCACTCCCCACACCTACAGAGAGAGCAAAGTTAGAGATCGCCCGCAACAGAAGTCCAACGAGTCAGAAAAAAGTCCGGTTTGCCGACTCTCTGGGTCTGGAGCTCACCTCGGTGAAACATTTCGATGATACAGATGAGCCAGAGGTGCCGGAGCGCATATTGGCCAAACTACCCAAGGGACCCCTCAACGCTAATGATTTGGCCACGAAATTCCCCCGGGCTCCCTCACAGTCTGTGTTTATGGAACTGCAGTTCACCAACCCGGGCACACTACCTGGCTTTGAGCAGAAAGTGAGAGAGGTGAAAGTCATGTTGGAGACCGTTGAGACAGACGATTTCACCCTCTCCGGGTTTGTGCGCGTCTTGAATCTGGCTTTCGAAAAGAGCGTATCTTTACGATATTCTCTAAACAACTGGATAACATTTATGGAGAGTTTGGCATCCTATGTTCCTAACTCAAGCGACGGTGTCACCGACAAGTTTTCTTTCAAGATCGTCATGCCCACGTACCTCGAGAACGGAGGCACATTGCAGTTTGCGATTAAATACTGTGTCGACGGGGAAGAGTTCTGGGACAATAATAACGGGAACAACTACAAAGTGCGGCGTCACAGGTTCAAGATGTCCCCGCCACGGGAATGGGAGAATGGATGGATTCACTTTATCTGAGCATTGCCGCCTGCAGTGGCACACTGCGTGCGTAATTTGTGCGTAAATTGATCCCCGGGTACCTTAATTATGACTATAGCCTGTTAATGGTTGTTTTATTTCTGCCATTGTCAGCTACTACACACATGCTGTGACACAGAAAAAAATATTTCCTATATTGTTTAAACTATTCGTCCCCTTGTGGTAACAGATTGGAGTCTATAAACATTAGATAGGTGCCCGGCGAGGGATGCTGTTAGGTAATTTGCCTTGATGTCAGGGCTCTGTACAGCATGGTGCCCTTTGGGAGGGCATGTTCATGTTATGTAATGTAGAAACACGTGCCACGGAAAACGTGCCGGGCTATGCCGACGCCAGGCATCACTGTTCCCTTCAGGAGATGGTGTAAATTTATTTGGGGACATGGTCTTGTTAAAATGATCAGTTTGTTTTGCATGTGTGCAAAAATATATATATTGGCAATATTGGTCCAGAAGCAGACAGCATTTCCTCTTGGCTTATGTGGATGCCAAGCGAACCAAGTAGCATACTCCTCTCGTGGTCTCCTGCAGGCTGGGGGAAACATAACGACAATACCTTGCACACAATGTCTTAAAGAGTTGATAGACAGATATAAAAAAAAAAGAGATTAAAAAATTCAATCTAGAATTTTCCACTCTCATGCCATTGAAAAATGCCTTATAAGTCATGTGGGAAGTTGTGCATTGAATGCTGTATATTCTCTTCATCCAGCTCGAGTAGACAAAATGCATTACATGATTATTTTCATTAAACCTACAGTTTCAAACAAGGCTTGTGGGCACTGAGGATTAGTTAGTGTCCATGTACATGTGGGCTTCCAATGCAGGGACAGCATTAATCTGCCTTTTAGCCATATACTTACACCCCATCAACACCCATGCCATGCATTACTGTAAAATGATTAAATATTTTTGCCAAATTAAACAAACATGACTTCCACAAGGAGGCCTAAGCAATGTCAAATCCAAAGACAATGATTCAGAAAATGTCTCCCAAATTTTAACTCGATTATGCATATTCCACTGAATCATAGAGGCTATATTTATAAAGAATGGACTTCATAACTCTCATACTTCACTGTGATAAGAATTTTTTTTTTCTAGACTGAAGTCCTTGAGTGCAGTTGTGTAATATAAATTAACTAGCTGATTGCCAGGTTAAATTTACCTCAGATTACTTGTGGACCTTTTCTCTTCTTATTCAGGGCATCCTATTTTGACAGCATTTTTTAAACAGATACATTTAAATGGAAGAGTATTATGTACATTTTCAAATTCAAAAACCTTTTTTTTTCATTTTCAATGTTCTTGATTGCACTGTGTAACTCAGTTTTTCATTGAGCACACCTTATCTGTAGAAAAGTAGCAATTACACCTATGACTGTGTTTTACCAGCTTCTGCCACTGTAAAGGGTACATGATAACATCCTCAGTCGACACTGTGCAAAAATAGTGCTGCTCCTTACACCCCACATGACCAAAATGGTTTGAACCACCTGATTGGCCAGTTAAGTTACAGTATTATCCAGCCAGTAGATGGCAAACTGTTATCAGATTACATCATTTCTATACCATAAGCCTTTACTGGTATTATACAACCAGCCAACAGCTAATGTAACATCTATACATTTGTAATCAATTCAGTAGCAAACAGTTTTCCAAACCTGCTTCCGATTGCTTGTAATCATGCACTCCGTCTTCATGGCAAACAGCTTTGCATGTCGTAGGCAAGTGAATTTATTTAAATGCAGTTCTTGGTCATGCGTTTTCTAGTGTTATGATATCATCAGTTTGTGGGTGTGTAGAAAGTTCAGCAGCAAGAAGAGGAACAACAGACATTTAGTTCCAGGGCTCTGACTGTAATCTGAACATCACTTTGGCCTTTGTTTACATCATCATGGCCTCAGAGGGAAGCTCTCCATTTAATGAGGTCATCAGGTCTGGATGCGGATAAAGACTATTCCTTTAACCATTTCGTTTTTAGAGCAGTTCCACTGGGAAGCCGTCAGTCATGTTTGTCTCTAAATCTGGCATGATTTTTGTTGGGATTGCAATGCTACACTCAGCGTTGTTAGAATAGTTATGCTGAAATATGAGACAGCTAGCACTGAGGTGACATTTGCTACTAGTAGCTTAGCTTCATCATGTACAAAGCTGCATTTTTCTCATCTGTTTATTCAAATGTTCTGTGGATATAAAAAAAAAAAGTCTGGCCATGGCAGAGTTTGCTGCGTGTTATGATGTTTAATCAGTGGGTATGTGCATATTGTCTGCTTTGGTCTTTGTAAACTTCAAGCATCCATGCTGTGCAATACCAGAGAGCATTAATTATCCAGGATGAGAATACTGATGTGGATACTGAGAGATGCATCAATACCAATTAAGCAATGCCAGTACAGATTTTGATTTTTAGATTAAACATTTGGCTGCCCTGACCGTATTTGCTTTGTTAAATTAACAAGATAATCTGTGAGATTGCTTGACACAATTATGAATATGATGTTTTCTCTATTTTCCATTACAGATAACTCTTTGGTTTAAGGTTCAGCAAGTGTGAAATAGATAAGTTATTAGTGCTGAGTTTTAAGCCTTTATCTCCCACTCTGCTGTTGTTATTGATGCATTGCTAACATAAAGGAAATGAAGAGCTTCTGGTCTGCTTAGGTTTTCACCTCAATGTACACATAACATGTTGCATCAGAACCCACTGATATATAAATATGTATGTAAATGTGTTAATGTTTCATATTGAATGTCTTCCTGTACTGTTCTATGTTATGTGTATTTTGAATCATTTGAAAGCAAAACTGAGAGATGCGAGTTGGTTAAAGTTTGTTATCTGATAGTCCTGTAAAGTTGGATGTTAACATATTAGTCCAAACTCAATGATTTCCTAAAAGCACACTTACTAAATCAAATATTTCTTTGAAATATTTTAAAATGAGGCTGATGATAGAATTGGAAGTACCACTAATTGTGATATTTTATCTCAACACAATGTTTTATATGAGGATAACATATTGCGGACTTCTCCCTTGTAACAAAATGTGAACAGTATATCTGGATGAAATGAATACATTGGAAACCTCGTGCACAACTGCAAGTGTACACCGCCTTAATAAAGCATGAGTTTACTTAGAGACATGAAACAGAGGTGGAAGGTGGCAAGTGCTTGTTTGTTAAGAAAATGTGTTTGCAGAAGGATGAAAACGGGTGAACTATAACTAGGGACATAGCTGTGCAAGATAAATAACATCAAATGCACTTTGATGTATGATAACTTTTGGTCTGAGCGACTTATGATTGTAGCTGATACTGAGAAGCCTCAGTCAAAGCAGGTTTAATGCACTTTGAGTGAGAACAAGGACGGGCAGGTTTGAAAGTCACTATATATATGAAAGCTTCTACTGTGAATAGCTACTAACCAAGATGTTTCTTTCTTTATCATAATTTACTGTTCTATCATGGAGGAAAGCCTCAATCATTGTTTTATTTATAACCATTGTCAGTCACTGATGTTTTTTCTTGGTTTGCTCTCTAGTCAGTGAGTTTTTTTTTAATGTAAATCCTATGCATCCCTTTTTGTGTTGTGAGATCTGCAGTCATCTGACTGTGTTAATCTGTATTGTGTGCTGTTATGTTAGCCATGTCTGCATGTACAGCTGAGACATACATTGATTTCTCTTGTTTAGTTTTCAATTTAACCTGTATTTTGTTAAAACAATGGTTAATAAAAATTATTTGTGATGAAAGCAAAATACTCTGCAAGTACATTATTCTCACCATCACCATGACCTTTATTCAGTTACTCCCTGCCTGTGATGTGAACATTGAATACAATCTGTTGTATAGTGATGTGAGCATAGGTCTTATTCTCAAAATCTCATTTACCAGACAGTAGAAATAAACAGTCTCTGGCATTACAGTTTAAGATGTTACTGTTATATTACTGGTATATGTGCAGCACGTGACTGCAGAGCTACATGTGTGTGTTTCCAAGGCGTTTTTCTATTAGCTAATTTTCAAAAGGCTTCTGCTGGTTCCCATTCATAAAGCAGCACACTGCAGTGGGCTGTAGCCATCGCCATTATAGACATGACTGCAGACATGTCCTTGAATTGATTGCAGTCTGAAGCCACGCCTCCTCTTTTTATGAAAGGGAGGGGTTGGGGTCTGAGGCAGGAAGAGGCGCAAGAGAGCCGAGCAAAGGCACAGAGTTTTATTTTACCAGACAACAACAACAACTACAACAAAATTAGCATTTAAAATGCTAATGATAACATAGCATGTTTGACATTTTTCAATTTTGGTTGCAACCCCTTTAAAACCTAGTTATTTCCTCAAGGCTTAAAGAGTTTTCATACAGAGCTACAGTATTACACAATATTTAACTATGGCAAGAATTTAAGTGCAGCTGCTTATTTAGCTTTCCTCTAGTCATCTCAGATCATTTGACTATTACATGTTTGTATGGCATGCATGTAGTATATGTTTCATAGATTCATAGTTTATAGGTCAATGTCCTATTTCAATCAGTCACTTTAGGGACTCTCTATGTTGTATCTAGGTTAACAAATATCTCTTTTTATACCAGCGTTTCCTTTAAATAACATGAGCAAAGTTCAGTGAAAACTGGCGTGCAATTAAATAAAGCCGCAGCCTCTAGAGTCTGTCAACAAAGCCTCCAACTCTTTCATTAATAGAATTAAGTGGCTGATAATGGCCATGTAATATAATATATTCTTGAGGGATGGGACTGAAGAACCTCCAGTATCAGATGAAGAAGTCTTTTTTTTTATTTAAAAAGTTAACACAGTTAAGTAAATGTACTGCTGCATTCAAAGCTTTGCGTGAGTGTGTGTGGTTTATGTTATACATGTTGTGTGGGTGGTGTATTAGGGGGGTTTGGTGTCAGATTTGGAACATGATCCTAATCTTCATGTAAACTTAAGGCAGTGATGACAGAGCTGTTGGCCTACGGTCAAAGGAGGTTGAATTGAACTTTGCTTACAGATTGCTGTGCTGAAGGCAACCTGAAAGGTGGTAGTTGCTCTGTATGCCAGCCTAATACCATTCAGTGTCCATCCACATAGTTAGTCAATAAAAACCTGCTGTGAGATTCCAATTCAATTCTCTGATCAGAGCTACTCAGCAGCAGGATTCGAGTGGAAAATCACTCATAATTCTCCAGAATACAGATAAAGGGAGATTAAAATATCCAGTGCCAGTAAGTAGTTAAGCAGGTAATTAAGACATGCACAGTTTCATTTGACTGCAGTGAGCCACACTGGATTTAATTAGATTTTTCGTGGAGTTAGTGTATAGTATATATGTATATATATATATTTATAAGTTATATAAGTTCAATTGGTATGGTTGTGGTTGTGTATCCAATCACACATTAAAATCACACATAAAATGTGTGTGTGTAATTACCAAATGAACAACAACTGCTTATATAACTGCTGTTCACGTGATGATGACGTTGTGATTGTTCTCTCCCTGAGGTGTCTGGCATTAATGAGACTGCAACCACAGAGCTGTTTTCATATCACCTGCGCAGCTTCTCCCACGTCATCCAGAGTTTGTCCTTTGGCTCTAATAATGTGGCCAAGTTGATGTACACACATAGGTTTCATGATTTCAGATTAAATAATTTATATGAGGCATTCAGTAAGTTGCTGTGCCATGAGATTAATCCTGGCTCAGCAGCAGGCAAGGCTACAGTGTAGGGTATATCCATAACCTCATCTCGGTCAGCACTGGACCTGAATAATTAATTTGCTAAACGATCTTTTACGACTTGGAAACTAATTCTGTTGTTTTGAAGTGCCTCTTAACGCTGGCAAAGAAAGATGGTTCCTTTACTTCCTTTGACCACTGATGTTTCTTGTACAATTAGCATATGAAAGAAATGTATTCTATTGCATCTTAAGAGCTTCTTCTGCTTTTCTGTCAGTGTGCAGGCAATCTTTTCATGAAATGCCACTCTTGTACACTCACTGTAATCTGCACATCACTCATAAAACTGAGCTTTCTTGCTTGTCTCATAATAAAATCTTGCAACACTATGCTTACATTCATTTGCTCAATAGGAGGTAAATATCAGGTGTGGCAGGAGTCAGATTAAAACCTTTGTCAAACAGCCTGCGTGTCTATGTTTCTGATCTCCTCCTCCTACCAACTCTTGGTCATTTTTGCCTATTTGTTATCAACTGTCATTTTAATAACATTTATTCTATATACATATATACACACTGATTACCTTTAGTGTGTATGGCCTATTTCAAAATGTTTAATTAGATGTACTTAATCAAAATTGTAAAATACGTGAATTTTTTACTCATACAAGTGAAATATTCTGAAACCACATGTTTCACATGTGAACTGAATGTTTTTGTAATTCTTGCAAATCAGTGGTACACATCTCCTCTATATTTGACCCTGTCATGTCAATTTCAGAATCATATTTCCCCAGTTAAATTCTCATCATCAATGATTTAAAGTTATTGCTCCAATGCCAGCTGAATCATAGTTAATTTTTCAGCCATGCCAGCCTTATCTCTTGCCATGACCTAAGTCTGCTGTTGTGTCAGATCCCGCCACACCTACCCGCCCTGCAGTAACCCTTTTTCTTCATGTTCCCTGTGACCTGACTTTACTCTGCCTTCCTGCACATCTGTTTCCACTGACATATCAGCCTCAGCATTTATAATGGCCCATTCCCATTCATTCTCTGCCACATCATCTTTTTGTGTCACAGCCATTTTTTCCTGCCACTTTGTTCTGTCTGTTATGTCCCATTACCTGTCTTTTTGGATTTTTGCCACCTTGCCTGCCTCCCTTTGTCACAGGGTGATATATTATGCACGTGTTTGTGTCATTCTGTCCATTCACAAGTTCCCCGAAACTAACTCTCTTTTCATTTTAGACTCTTCCTTTCCATATCCGTCCACCACCTGTCTCCAGTCCATCCCACAATTACCCTACCACATGACTCATCACACACCTGCCCCTTGTTATTCATTAGCTCCCCAATACTTATACCATTCACCCAGCCCTTGCTTGCTGCCGGATTGTTTTTGTGTATTCATCTAGTATTTCAGCCAGTCTTTTGTTATGTTTCCACTGTTTGATTCTGCCTGACATATGCCCTGATTTTTGTCTGCTCCCTTGTGAAATTGTTTGCCTTCATCTTGCCCACTATGATTCTGAGTAAAATAGGCTTCTTCTTTTTTTTTTTTACTTAGATGCTTGCCTCATGTCTTGCTTTTGCGTCTTCCTCAAAAGCCAGTCATTACCCTTTTTTGATTCATTTGACTGTTGCCTGCCTTATGTTGGACCACGATTTAAAGCTGAATGTTTTATCTTGCCTGTCTGGGAGTTGTGCTTTTGGGTTCAAGTCTGTTTTTACTGAGCCATTACAGTTATCAACTTAATAGAAGTGGAAACATCAGTATTTCAAACAAATAGGTTGACAAATGAAGGTATGCCAAATTTGATAGTCTACAGCTGGTTTTTCATATATGGTTGTGGTATATTATATCAATGCTGCATATCTTCTGCTACGTGTATTTAGTGCTGTGTTAGTCATTGCAACTTAAGCTATAATCTGATAAAGAAATAACTGCCTTAAGTCAATATGAATATCACATCTGAGTCAATATCACCAGATACCTGTTATCAAGAAACTTGGATTGGGATTGGGGATAAATATTTGAGGACATCTGTAGCATAATTACCATTTATTTAACCAAACATTGGTACGCAGCTCAACATCCCTCACTGGTGTGTTGCTTTCTCTGGTGTCAACTTCTCACGGCACAGTATTTGTTACAACTTGTCCGTCCAAAGTTACCAATGTGTTTTTGAATAACACTGCTTCACTTTAAGGTGCAGCCATCAATGGAGGGTATAGCATATCCACCCTGGTTGTCATTTACTTCTGATATGTCAAATCTCCCACTTTGGAACACAGTGCTTGTTGGCTTAAAATAGTTGAGGTCCAGTTGTATTTCTGTATGTATGTTCTGGATGTAGTAATGTCCTTCTTGTATGTTAGTGCCCACTTGCTTAGCAACAGCAGGGGTCCACAGTGACTTTGAAGGCATTACTATTGTCGGATAGTCTATACTGAACATCGTTGAAAAGGCAACAACCAGCCAATAAAATTTACTGTGTCCCGTTGTTGTTTGTTAGGTTTTTTTCGGATTCTGATTATTTTGTGTAACTAAGGCAGGGCACCGAAGGAAATGTAGCCTTATGAAAAAACACATACTTATCAGCTAACACAGGAAGAGGAAAGAGATTTTACTCTCTGCTCATTTAACTATACCACAATGTGATCAGACAGGCATTTCTTAAATTCCAACAGAAGTAATTCTCTGAGAGATCATCAAAGAGGGTTCCCTTTTCCCTGCCGAACTCAACATAATTCTGACTTGGGACTTTTTTTGTGGTTTCTGAATTTTTGTCTACATTCTTCAGGGACCAATTCATATTGCAGCTTTAACATAGTCATACTTTAGATTATCCTCCAAAATTTCTTGGTATTTCCTATGAATTTTGCACTGCAGTAAAAGAGCTGCCGAGCTGATGTGATGTGTTAAATGCACCATTATTTCAGCTTGACAAGAAGTAGATATTAAAGCTACGTGTAAGGTGGTGGAAGAGGAAAGTGAACCTATGGCATCAGTTGATGTGGTCGGTGCATGAGTCTCCCCCTGTGGCTCAAGCTCGAGCTGACGCAGTTTCAGTGCCTTGTCAGCTTCAATTTCCAGCTTTTTGACTTCTGGCTGGAAATGAAACTGTGCTCATTGGTTTTGTGCTTTCTCTTAGATCTCTGTTTCAAGGCAAATGGGGTGTACTTTTAGCTGACCTTCATCAATGGACCCAGTACTTACAGAACAAATGGTACTGTATTGAGGAAGTGTGAACTGAGTTATCATTCACTTACCTCAACTTCCTATCCCTGAGCTGCTTCAGCTCTCTCAAATTTATAGTTAGCCACAGCTACACAAAGGGAGCCATCTTCTCGCACAGTGGGCTCTTCATTGTCATTTCCACCAACTTGCCAATGATTTAAGAACCTTTATAACTAGTTACATAAACTGAGAGGTGATGAACGAATAAAGCTATAAAACATCAGCAGCAACATTACATTTCTAATAAATTATTCTTAATATCCTTAGATAAGATCTTGAACAATAATAATTCAACTTACAAACATTGCTTTTGCCAAGGAAACAACAGGATGATACTGGATCGAGGCCTGAGTGTCTGCATTCACGGCCTCCAGCAGAACCACGTGCTCGCTCTCTACTTACATGCTGTGCAGAATTGCCATCTATTTTCAGTGGGAAGTAGCTAAAGCCAGCAGGAAAAGTCGCTAGATGTCGCTAGATTATGTCACGTGCTAATTTGCAAGATTAACAAGACTTTTAAAAATTTAAAGAAAATTAAGTTAAACTAAGCTAAATTTAATTAGCTATTTCATCAGCTAGTTTTCAAGCAGCTCATTTATGTGCATCTAAATCTACCTCCAACCATGATATAAACATAGGCTGTTGTATCAACACTAACTGAAGTATTGTGAATAAAGAGATGATCATGCACTGGAATAAATTCACTTTTGTTAACTCAGTCAAATTTAGTTACGTTAAATCATTTAGAATAAAAAACAATGTGGATCAGTGATTGTTCATCAGGCACACGCATTCACAGCTCATTCACAACTCTGTCTGGCTGATAATGGATCCACTGAAAGTCGCTAGATATGTCGCTAGCCGCTTTTTGGAGAAAAAGTCACTAAAGGGGTCTAAAAAATCACTAACTCTAGCAACAAATTCGCAATGCAAAATTGGCAACACTGATGCTGGCTACACAGTGACTTAAAATTGTAGCTGCATGAAACCAAATTACAGCAGAACAAACATATGCCTGGAGGGCAAAATATGGCTCAGAGGGTGTTGCTTAAATAAATATAACTAAAAGAGCACTCATAACTTAAGAGTTTTGCAGTGTGTGTTTTGTGTGTACTTGTATGGCAAACTACACCTAGCCCAGTCCCAAGAGAGTTAAGGTAGTGTCTCCGTTTAATATTAAAGTTGAGTCAGACAGGAAAAGAGAAACAGTGGTGTGTTGCTCATGTCACATCACAGCTGCCCTGACTGATAACTTGGCTCACAATATATAATTTGACACCCAAACTACTTCTGCTGGATTGGGGAACTGGACTGGGTGCCTTTCCAAACAAGACCTTCAAGATGGCAGCCAGGAAGTGAGATGGGTGGCATCTTGGGATTGGGGCCAATCTCACACAGGGGACTTTATATGCAAGCAAAACACTGAGGTTTTCACAGATAAAAAAAAAAATCATACACCAGTACGTCCATGTGTATATGTGGAAAGCTTTCCTGTTTCCCCGACATTGACTTTTGTGAAGTGCTTTCAGTGGAAGTTTCCACAACATTGAAACAGTTTGTTTATGCAAGAAAGACAGATGATTTGCTTCCTCAGGCACCATATTTAGACATGGTAAAGGAACTAGATTAGGAGACTTCACTGGAAATGCTTTCCCAACAAAACATTGGCCATGTGCCATAACGACATACCACACTTTAAGCAGATGAGTTCATAAGAATTTGAAACTGAACTCCTTCTGGACAAATAAACAACTGACTCACGTAGGTACTGTATTCCTAACTATAACCTAAGTGGAAGATATAAGATGCACACATTGTGTAGAATACCCTCTTTTTTCTTCTCAATTTCAAATATGTATTTTACTCTCCTGTTCTTTTCTAAAATACCCTTTTTTACATGATTCCCCTTGTTCACATGAGGGCACATTGTGTTCTTCCAGTTTACAGTGTGAACTAATGTCAGGTAAGCAAGGAGATCAGCTTAATCTCAGAGGAGAAAAGGGTAAAAAAAAATTTCCACCCACCTCTCCCTCCCCATAGGAGATACAGTTCAGGTGTGTGGAGTGTGTTGTTTACACACTAATGATTTACTGTGCTAAATGACAGACTGTGCTTTGTCGTCTTTGGGTTCAACATTGTTATATCTTGCTGAATGGAATCAGGAATAGTCATGGCTGAAACATTATAGATTTTTTTCCATGCAAAGCAAGAGGTAAAGGATGTAGCAAAAAAAAAAAGACACAGTCTGAGGTAGCATGTTGTTAGAGTATTGCAAAATAGAATTTAGAAATTCATGTTGTCAGTCAGTGTCACAGGAAAAAGTAACTAAGGCTAAACCTACTCTTCAGTAACTGCAGTCCTGCATTCAAAGTAAAAGTCCTGCATTCATTTCAAATTTATTGATACAATGGCTGTAATGCTTGCACATTTTTGATGCATATGTTTAAACTGCAAACACAGTCAACCAATACAATGGTACGCTATTCCATAATAGATGTTATTTCATATACAGGAAATGGAATACCTCTGACATTGACAAACTGAAATTACTCTAAAAGTGTCATGAAATATAGTAGTCTTGTGTGTGAAATGTGAATAAAAAGAGCTTTAGGCTGTGCTCTCTACCTTTAATGACTATTTAGTATGCTGCTGATCTCCTTTTAGACCTCCCAGATCTGCCAGGCCTTATGTAATAAACCACCAAAGTTCTGCTCCCCATGAGCATGGCTGGAGTTATTGCACTAGGGAATATTATGCTGAATAAAACAAAAGGTACAGCATTACATTTCCTCCCTCATTGTAAATTTTTCATTCTCTTTACACCTCTTTCTTTCTCCACCGTTCTCATCTTCTATCATGGCCCTGCTCATGTGATTTCATATGCAATTCAGCCTCTTTTCTGTTATTCATCCTGTGCATTTTATGATACTCTCCAATAATTTAATGTGTCTTTGTCCGTTATGTTTGCTACTCTTTTCTCCTTTTTCCTCCGTCTCTACAGCCTTCAGTTTTTATGCACCACATATCTGGAACAAACTCCCAGAAAACTGTAGATCTGCAGCGACTCTCAGTTCTTTTAAATCACAGCTGAAGACTTTTCTGTTTGCTACTGCCTTTCATTAAACCACATTAAGGGTTAACATTTTACGCTGCACTGTTACTTTTATTCTCTTCTTTTATCTTTTTTTTAATTTAATTTCCAAAGGTAACACTTTTAATTGTTTTTATATGTCTTTTTTCCTGTCTTGCTTTCATATTTTGTTTTAATGCCTTTTATGATCTATGTAAAGCACTTTGAATTGCCTTGCTGTTGAAATGTGCTATACAAATAAACTTGCCTTGCCTTACTGTCCGTCTGGACTGTATCTGGTATTCCAATAATGCAATGAGCACCCAGACTACTGCAGACACAGTAAATTTCTTGTGCTGGCACCAAAAAAGAACTTGGTGCCAGCAAGAAAGTACTGTGGTCCAGAAGAACATTCATAAATAATCCACTGATCCAAACTGATTCCACCCTTTCATCAGCTCTGCATCATGTCAGACTGACCTGAAGTGGATAAACAGAGAAACAGAAAGCCTCACATTGACAGACAGGTGGAAAGATCAACTTGGGGACTGATGTACTTATATAAAAGCACACATCCAAGTGCGTGCAAACTAAAATGCTGAAGGGCCATGTGGTGAGAGGAATCAGTGGAACATCAGGCATCATCAGTTCTCAGCTGACAGGTCTGCCATTGCCACTCTAAAAATGGCCTGTCTGTCACGCCAAGATTGATGACAAATGCTGTTTTTTGTCTGGTGTGTGGTGTGTTAAACTGTCTCACAGTGCCTCATACAGGTCCTCATATGTACCCACAATGGTATAGAAAACTGATCAAATGTACAAAGCATTGATGATAAAAGTGTATGGCCAAATGTATGTGAGCACTGGAGTAAAGTAGTTGGGTACCTAAATATTAATAATAATGATAATATAGATTCGAGTTTAAGACAAGTCAGTCTGATTAAATCAAGTTCAGCCACCTCAGGAAACCATTTGTTCATGGCTTTCACTTTTTGCATGGGGAAGTTGTCGTGTTGAAACTGGAAAAGGACTTAAACTATCTGTTTCCACAAAGTTGGAATCACACTGTGGCCAAAAATATGATTATATACTGTAGATTTCCCTTAGAACTAATTGGCCAAACCACCATTACGAGTATGTGGCAGGGGTGGAAGGTGGTGGTTGGATGTTGGATATAATTGAGAAGAGTTGTATATCACTAGATTTCACTGGATTGAATAAAGTGAACCAGGAAGAAGCAGTAAAATATTGTGAATGGACAGGAGCCAAGGGGTGTGGCCGGGATGCTGTGATGAATAAAGGAAAAGGGGAGAGTGAATGAAATTGTCTTGAGTGAAATTTTGCCAAGCTCTATGAAATATTACATCTGAGTTTGTTGAGCTTGTACTGGTTTTCAGGCATAAAATTTTTTAGGTAGTGGTAGTTGCATACAATGCATGCTGGGCCAGACTTCAATCCCCCTGGGACATTCAATTAGATTAGCTATCTGGTTCACAAGCTATAATAGCATACAGTGTGTGTATATCTTTGTAACTGGATAAGGGCGCACTAGAGAGAGAAAGAGGGAATACAATCGGCAGCAAATGGAGAAGGTCACCCTCAACAATACTCACTAATGCTAAGAACAAATGCATAAGCCTGATGTTTCTCTCCAGTGTGTCTGAAACAGGAGAAATGCCAGCCTGTCTGTCTATAGGGACTGTGTGTTCCTATATGCACAGTAGGGTGAATGTTACACCCCATCTCTCCCTCCTGTCCAATGTCAACCCTGCAGGGCTGCTGTGGGTACTTATGTCACAAGGAATGATGTCACTGACTCCCACCCCCACCCTCATCTCCAAATAAAAACCTGGTCTGCTGTTTAGGAGTAGGACATGGGCGCGTGAGTGATTCAGCAAAACGTGACTGCTGTCAGTATAAATATTTGTTCGCATGTTTAGCGGCCGTTTCTCCCTGCAGATGTAAGACATATCAGGCACAAAGCATCATTCATGCATGATTATGAAAATACTGTGAGTTTGTGTATGCTCATCTCTATGTGTGAGCATTCTCAGTTCATCTCTCCCACTCTCTGACTGCCTTATGGTAACCTGAATCGTATCATTTTCGCCCTGGTGGCTACATCTCTATAAGCTCTGTTGCCTTTGGGTGCAGAGCACTCACAACAGGTCTCATGAAATAATTATGTTGCTGCACTCTCACACCTCTCTGTGTGTCTGGCTTCTATCCCAAAGTGCTTTCTTATGTCTCTCTGAATTTCTCCTACAGACACTGGCAGGTCACATGGAGCGAGTGTGTGACTGGATGTGTTGTAGTCTTCCTTTGTCAGTGACCCTTAGCTCAAACACTCATACACAGTCCACACTCATGTACACCAACACGTCTACCCATGTACGTGCAGAAGTGTGTTCTTAATTTTCTTAATTTTCAATTTTTGTTGACATTGTCATAAATGTGATAATTCTAGGTTTATTATTGAGATTGTAGTGAGTGATGGTGGTGGTGTACTGGAGTGGATTTGTTGACAAGTGTTCCTAATATTTTGCCACTCATATATGTTAATAGGGTGGATAAAATATTGGCAACACACTTCAGTATAATGCCGTAAATTGAATGATCTATTATGATTATTATGATTATGATTATTATGATTATTATTATTACTGTGATGCTAATTATTATTATTTTCTTTCTGACTTAAGTAAGTATTTAAAGCAAAAAATAAAAGGTACAATAAGTCAATATACATATATACGGAGTGCCAGTGTTTCTTTAATAGTTGACCTGGAAATGACGTTGTAGTTCTTCATTCACTCCAGTCTTAACATGTGATGAAGATGGGTTTTTTTAAGCACGTGCACACGTGTAGGAGAAGGTATTTCTGTGTGATGATACAAACTGATGTACTTTATGCATGTGTGCACTGAGTCTCTGCATATGGTGACTCCAACTCTTGAGGTTTGGAAACCCGCTCTCTGCTGCCCTCTCTTGTGCCAAGATGTTACAACAAAATTGCCACAAACTGTGTTGCATCTCAGAATTCATCTACTTCAGTGACATTGTTTTTTTTTGGGAGACAAATCACATCTGTGTGTTGACGCATAACAGCCTTGTCATTAATAACTCCCTCTAATCCTACATTGCTGTTGATATTACAAGAGCCACATTTGCACCTCAACACAACAAACCCGTCACACAGGCAAAATCCTTTTAAAACCCACAGCGCAAGTCAGGTTAATGAATGGGGCTTTGTTGGTGCCCCATTTGAAGGCTTGTGTTCTTGCACACCACCCTCTAAATGTGTCTCATCTGTCCTGCTCCACAGGTTGGCAGATTAAAGAGAACAAAGCCCAGAATATGAGCCTGCTGGCAGCAGAGAGGCACATGCGATTGCCCCTGTCTCTGGGGCCCAGTCATCAGAAACAGCACCACTGCCTCCATCTGTCTGAAGGACTGCACTCTCTCTCCCCTGTAACCCTCACACACTCCATATGGTCTCTCCTATTTGTGCGTTTGAGTGCGTGTGTGTATATGTTACCCTGACCGTTATCATCACGGTGTGAGGACAGATGACACTCAGTTCCATTTAATTCAATTCAGTTCTTTATTGGCATGACATTTGACATGTGTTGCCAAAGAACAATTACGATTATGAAAGACAATGTTAAGGAATGAAATTAACAAAAATAATGCGAACAACAACATTAGTTAATAGAATTAAATAGGTAATTAAATAAATAAATGAAAAAAATGTGTATATATAAGTAATATAAGTTAGTATTAGTACAATTTCACTGTGACTTTAACAATGCAAGACAAACAAAACAAATACAAGTGATTGTGTGACACACTGTGATTTACACTTAACATTGACATGCAGACATGTTATACGCCCATCAACAGCTGTGAACGTACTGCTCTCTTTCCCCACCGGGTGTGTTAATCGCTCTCCTCTTCTCCCTCTCTCTCTCATTAGCTTTCCTCTCTCTAAAGACTCCACTGTTGCTATGGTGACCTACTGCTTCATCGTAGGTGAGACCTCAGCCTTGTGTCAGGTGAATAGATGGTCATACCAGCAGATGAACCATACTGATGGTGATAGAGCCCTCTCTTTTTCTACTTCCAAAGACAAATATAGACCTTAGTACAAACAATGAAGTTGTAAATCTCAGCTTATTCATCACAGCAGCTGTCAAACATAACGGACACTTCCGTGCAAGGAAAAGGTTTTGGCAGGAGATGAGTGAAGGGCTTATGATTTTGGCGGTGCTGTGTGAGTGTGTGAGGGAGGATAGAGCGGGGCTCTTAAGAGTCCTCCACTCAGTGTTGTTTCAGCTGGGCAGCCTCAGGGACAGCAGGGAGAAATCCAGAGGAGAGGATTTCAACAACACACACAAAAGACAGACAGACAATAGGATAAGCAGCACGCCATCCATACTGATACAGACTCTTATAGTCAAGTCAATACTGTACGTTTTATATGAAAACATATATCCCTCATTCATCATTATCATCATCAGACAATTACAAAGTGATGAAGCTATAATGACCTCAGTCAGACTTGATAGACTGAAACACAGCAAACTGAGAAGGCAGCTGACATCAGTGTGTCAAAGCACACTGACGCCCTCCTGAGGTAGCCCAGTGGATGTGTGTGTGTGTGTTTGTATATGATTGTGTGAATGTAATACATATTCATCCACAGTGGGTTACTGAATGCTCTTAACCTTTAGATTAGCAGCTTCAGTGTGTGTGCTTTCAAGTGTGCTATCACTTGTGGATAAAGGATTAGATAAGACAGCATCAGTCTGTCTCTTTAAGTGTGTCTCTGATCAAAAAGAAATCTGTGCAAAACAAATTTATGAAAACCTGTTAAGTTGTCTCTTCTCTTTTGTGGTTGCTCAGTCCAAACAGAAGGCTGAGGCTGTAATAGGACACCGGATATGATTGTTTGTTGGTCCGAAGCAAGCTGTTAAAAAAAAGTGCAAAACATGCTTAGCAAATCTTTCCTGGGTAAACAGAGGTTGACAAGCAAACAAACAACACTGCTGCTTCTCTCACTGCTGTGTTTATTCAGTTCAAATGATTTTATTTAAATTGTGTTTCATGCTCAGCACTGAGTTTGGTACCTGTATCAGTTGAACTTGCTCACACAACCAACATAAGTCTATGTTGTCTTCACTTTTAGTAGGACCCTGAACGCTCTGTTGTGATCGCTATTGAACATTTTTAGCTTAGTAAGGTGTGATGCAATTTGGTGAGATATGCAGAAGTGCACGTGTGTTTGTCTGTATGTAAACATGCATCATTTTCTACTCATGTCCTTGTGCTCAATAAAGAGTAGAGCATTTTACCTTGAAATTCTAATAAGATCTTTCTTTTCACATTTACCCATTTCAGTAGTATTTTCAGTACTATCCCTTTCCAGAGGGTTCAAGATCATCACAGATTTCAGTTTTTTTTCCTGCAAAAACAAAGACGTTCAGCATGAAAACAATTACTGTGTGTTTAACAGCTCAGCTGAATTCATTCATCGTAAAATCAATGTGATGTGAGAACATCTAAAAATAACAGAAGCTGTGAAAACATCTCCTTCTTCTGCTACCTGACCTGCCCTCTGACCACAGTCTGCAAGGCAAGGTTCTCCCGAATTTTCGTCAGGGACCATATAAAAATGGTGTAGAATCTTAAGCTATGATACTATTTGCGGTATCTGGACAGACACAAACATTTCAAAATATAATAGAAGGATCTTTCTCTCTCTTTTAGCTTTACCAGTAACACAGACCTGTCTCTCAGCTTGTCTGTCCTGCTGTTGGAGGCCAATAGAAAACAAAAGGATATCAGATACAATTCTTCTCAGCCTGATTGACTCTCTACTCCATGCTTTTCATATAAACAAACCTGGTTTTAGTATATAAATCAAGGGACAGACATAATATAACACTTTTTGTCATCCTTTTGACTTTTTGACAGTGCATGTTTAACATTAAAAAGACACTCCTTCTGTCTATTTCTTATGTGCATTATGCGAAATATGGTTTAGTTTGATAGGAATTAGACCTTCATTTGTCCAGTTAGACAACCTTATGGATGCCTTTCTTATAGTTCTGCATTCGATCTGTGGTTGTCCATGGGATTGAGTCCAGCACATACAAGTACAAAGAAAGTACAACACCGTAGAAGTTACATAGTTACAATTTGTTAGGAAAAAATATAAGATAGGATAAATGTATTCAAACATGAGATGAGATTTAAGACTTTATTGATCCCTTGGGAGGAAATTAATATGTTACAGCCTCACAGAGACGGACTGAGAGGTAAAGAAAGCAGATAAAGAACACTTTGAAAGAAAAAAGTGAAAAATAAAATAAAGAATTAGAGAAATTATAGAGATGACATTAAAAAAGCTAAATACAATACAAACTATATATAAGTATATAGGTATAGATATGAATAACAATACCAATATAAATAATAATATATAATGTAAAGTATATTATGTTATACATGTAACATATACAGTACACATATTCCAATAGAAGTATGCATAATCAACAAGTATATATAATTGAAATCAAAGAGAATACTATGCTATAGCATATAATATTATAATATAAAATGCAATAATAATATAATAGTAATATAGAATTGTTAGCGATATAAGTAATATAATACAATGTAAAGTAAAATGGTGTTAAATTAAGTTAACTTTGCTATTTTAATGATGAATGCAGAGAGATCAGAAGGACATCCATGAGTTTGTCTGACTCTGGGTAATGAGGAAAAATAGTAGCTAACATTCCCTTCAAGACCTGTAACTATATAATTGTAATATGGATAGTTGGTACAGTATATGTTGTTCTCAGCCTCACGATGGCAGCAGAGTGACATGATTGGGTTCTTCATAATGCGCAGGGGGAGACTTTACAGGGAAATAAAATGTAACCTCATCCTCTGAGCCTTTGAGGAGTCTGGTAAAATCGCTGTATAAAAAAAGGCTCTCATTGGCTTCCCCTACCCTCTCTCTCTCTCTCTCTCTCTCTCTCTCTCTCTCTCTCTCTCTCTCTCTGTCTTTAGGGGAGGGATTGTAAGGACTGCTGCCTATTAACGAGAGTCTGTGAGAGGGATGTGTTGAAGCGAGGCCAGCTCAGCTCTCAATCTGAAGAATGTGTTGGCATATACAAGGGGCGCCACTCAAATGGAACTTTAATTCATTTACACAAAAACCAGAACAATCGTAAAAACAGACCTCACCGCCGAGAGCTAACAGCTTAGGTAATAAAGGCTGGAACATAACTTCCTTTAACCTGAGAATTAACCTTTTATAGGTTTTTTTCTTTCAATATATTTTGCACATTGAATAAGAGTATAACATGTCCTTCTGTAAGTGTGTGTATGTGTGCGTGTCTGTATGCATGGGTGTGTGTATGTGTGTCAGATGGTAGAGGTGGGCTGTGAATGAGCCTTTGATGTATTCTGCCAAGTTTCCCCTGTGGACAGCAGCTGTTATGATAAACATGCTGTCTAGTAGCAACAGATCCTCCCAAGATGGTTCCCCACCCCTCCCCTCCTCTCCTACTTTCCCTCTCTTTTCTCCCAAGGCTGTGTTTAATGGAAGGGAAATGAAAACAATAGCCCTGCCAGTCTGCAGTCCAGCAAAAAGCTTTGCCAACCTGACAGTAAGTCAGAGAGACAGAGACTGTGAAAGAAAGACTGCGATATACCAAACATAGTCCAGACAGGGGGTGAATTGGGGAGATTGATTGTGCATGACCAACTATATTATCTATCCAGCCAACACAGAGAACACAGAGATGAGGCCTTACGGGTGTCTAACATGCTGAATGTGCCGTTGATGGAAACCGACTTTTTTATCTTTTACGTGAGCTGCCTTTTATGTGAGCCAACTTTTCACCCATGGTAAGGTTACTAGACTCACTGGAAATGATTAAATTTCCATTAGCTTTGTATAGTTTTCCTGTCTAAAATGCATATTTCTTCTGGGCTCACACTGACCTTTGACCACTTTGACACAAAGAGCAACACTAATCTCTATCATAGATTTTGGAATTAGAGCTGAAGATAACAAGTGGTGAACAAATGGTTTAAATTCACAACAAATAGAAAAAAAAAATTGGATATTACTCAATGCGTTCTTTATTCACAAATTTTAAAAGGAGGCCATTTTAAGACCTTTACATTTATAGATTTTACAGGCTTTCACACAAACTATCCAAAGTCTTTTGAAAGTTTTGGAATAGTTAAAATAATTAAATCAAGACTGAAATCAACTACTGTAACAGATTAAATACAATGTTGCAGTCAGTAGTCAGTCATTAAAACTGAGAAACAATTGAATTGTTGGCTAATTGTGATGTTTAAATGTATAATATTCTAGGGCTGCGACTAGCAATTATTTTCATTATCGATTAACCTGGCGATTATTTTTTTGATTAATCTATGAGTCATTTGGTCTATTAAATGTCAGAAAATGGTGAAAAATGTTGACGTCTTCAACCCAAAGATATTCAGTTTACTATAATAGAAGAGTAAAGAAACCAGAAACCATTCACATTTGAGAGGCTGGAACCAGATTTTTCATCAGAAATGATTCAAAACAATTACCAAAATAGGTGGCGATTAATTTTCTGTCCATGTATTAATTGCAGCTCTATAATATTCGGATCTACTTCCTGGTTTACATCTTCCTTGCACCCCTATTCTGCCTGAAATTTCTACTCTGATACATGAGTGATAACTCTTTAATCATTTTTGCCACACAGAACAGTCTTTAAATTAAAAAGATCTTTAGATCATGTAAGCCTTTTAAACAAATTCTATTTTTTCAGGCATCTTTTTTTTTAATTAGTGGCACTACTCTGTCTTATGCCTTCAAGAATCAGAAGAAATTGTAGATATTGTAAAAACAAAATGAAGCTGTTTCATTGAGAAATTATTTTTGAAATGCACACTTTACTGACCCTCCACATCTTATAAGTGCAGCGGAAGAAAGTTTGTCAGTTCATGCATTTGCTGGTTACTTTAACTGCATATTTCAAACCACATCTGTACCAAAACTTAACGTATGAACTGTGTAAAATGAAAAGAACATCATAATTACTGTATAAAACCAAAGTGTTTGTTTTCTCCTCCAAAGTTTATAGTGGAAGACATATTCAGGTGGTCAGATGATAAAATGCAGAGAAATTAGTCAACGCTGCTATTCACTAATTCTCAGCTGCCCAGTTTTACTCATCAAATAGCTGTCAGGTCTTATAAAATGATGTCATTCAGCTTTTGGTTTCCATAATCTCCACAGTCATGTCCAAGTTGTTGAGTGATGGTGGAGGAAGGACGCACACGCACACACACACAAACGCACACACATACACATGCACTGTGGTCACGACAGGCCCAAACCACAGGCAACCATGTGGAACAAGACAGTGAACAGACCTTTATTCCTTCACTGAGCTACTCTATGAGAAAACTAACTCACTCAAACTCTCTCAGACTTTGTGTGTCAATTCTCTTTATGTACTCTCATAGCTACATCTGCGTTGCTAGCTCTGTGACTGAAACGTGTTGCTTTAAGTTGCTGTTGCTCTGTCTGCATGCTCAAACCTCTTAATCAGAGTTTTGTTTGTCCGCTCTGTGACCTTGCAATGAACTCTCTCAGTTGGCCTGTTGCCCAGTGAGGGATGCGCAGCCCATTTGACCCTTCACTACCTGTCCGACACACTGATTGGGTTACTGAGTGTGTGTCGGAGTAAACAGGTACTTCCTGGCTATCCAGGAGCCCTGGCAAAGCAGGCATGTGCAGAGGTATACACAAAGATCTTTTTACATTTTCTACTTTCCTGGAAGCACAAGCCCCAGGCGCCTGTGTGTGCTTGTATTTATGTATGCATACATGTGTGTATGTGTGTGTTACTGTGTGCACGTTTGTGTATGTATAAAAACACTTGGAAATCTCTCAGTGTTTTCAGATGGGGGGTTGGCTTAGTCATCGAAGAGCTAGCAGATGATTTTTTCCAGAACAAACACCTCTTAGCCTCAAACCCAATCAGGCTGTTTGTGTGTGTGTGTGTGTGTGTGTGTGTGTGTGTGTGTGTGTGTGTGTGTGTGTGTGTGTGTGTGTGTTAAGAATTTATGAGGTGTGATTGGAATGGTTAATTCAATAAAGAATTATCTTTCCCCTTGGAGAAGCCATCTCACACCAAGCTAAATGTATCATAGTGGAGTATCATGTTCCGAGTTCACCCCATCTTTCTCCAGTACCCCCCTAACACACACTCAAATGCACACACACACACACACACACACACACACACACACACACACACACACACGCACACACACACACACACACACACACACACACACACACACACACACACACACACACAAACACGAAAGCCTCCCTCAGGCTTCAGTCACCAAGCCAATCCATCATGGGAAGTTTGTGCTGATGAGAGGGAGAGGAAAAAAAGAATAGTAGATGGAGGGAGAGTTTGAGGGTGAGGAGAAAAGAAGGGGAGAAGATGTAGAACCCTGATCATGGTGATGGATGAGGGAGAGGATGCTGGCTGATGGCTACTCTCCCCCTTTGAATCCCACGTGAACGTGAGCTCAACCAGGGAAAACGTGCACACAGGGATAGCTGATGTGAAGGGACATCGGAAACCTGGAGGGAGATGTGAAGGGCGAAGGGTGAGGTTTTGGTGGGGTAAGCAGGTGTGTGTATGTGTAAGGTTGGTGGAAACTCTTTTGGAATCATCTCTTTCTTTTTCTCCCTTTAAATAAGTCCTGTCTTGGTTAGCGCCAATATGCGTGAGAACCCCTGTGCAGTGATAACTCACCACGTCGGTTTTCGACAGTGAAAACATCTAACAAAAGGCTGGGGGATTTATACTGGTCAGAAATCAGTAAAACTCAGACAGAGAGAAACCACAGTACTGTCACGATTGAGTCCAACAATGGAAGATTGGATAAATGCAGACACTGGACTGCTTGGAAATGCAACAATGTATGACAGGTCTTACCACAACTAGACTATTACGTTACCAGAAGATGGATATCAGAGAGTTAGAAAGAGAAAATAACGTATGATCCAGCCTATGTGTGCATGTGTGTGTGCTTTAGGTGATGTGTGGGCTGATTATGGGCACTAATGCTAGCAGCAACATTCCAAAACAAACATGCAAACTGCCAAGTAAACAAACCAAAAAATATCTCTGACTTATTGATCGCTATTATCAGCTAACGACTTCTAGAACATCCTGGAAAGGTTGTATCTGACTGGAGGGTAATAAAAGTTGGAGAAAGAGGAGCAAAGGGTGGAGAGAGAAGCAAGAGAGAGCTGGATGGAGCCAAAGGAGTTTAAAGGAGTGGAAAAAGAGAGAGAGGAGAGGTTTCCCCTGCAGGGCTGTGTGGCTGGCTGTGTGCTCCTGTTCTGCTAGGCGGCTGTGGCTGGCTAAATAAACAATCCTAATTGGCTGTGGAGCCCCACTAGTCTGGGGTTTCACTCGCTTTCATCCTCGGGAAGCATCTGGGAAGCTGTGGGAGAGCTGAGGTGAGGCATCATGATAAACACACATGTGCTCAATCACACACACGCATGAAATCTCCCACATGCACTTACTGTACGGGGTGAAACTTGATTAAATGCATACAGTACAACTCGCTTTTTGATTCTCCTCTCCCTCTCTCTCTGTCTTCAGGTAAATCGGTGATATATTAGAATTTGTGTGTGAGCTGTTGTGAGTGGCTTCCCCTGTCTGCAGTTTAGCTCAAAGGAAAGTAATGTGACCACCTGCTCAGCACATCTGGGGATGAGCAATGTATCACGCACACATGCACGCACACACACACACACACACACACACACACACACACACACACACTTGTGCATACAAAAATAGATGCACAATCAGACATCTGATTCATACCACAAAAGCAGTAAATTTCTGGATGTGACGCACACAGCAAGAGTCCTAATGACTAAGTACCACTAATAATATTACAACACCAACTCTGGAGCAAATACAACACAGCAGACTTCATCCATCAAGGACCATTTAGATTCATTTACTGAAGTTTGGTGAAGACGTTAATAATCTCTTCTTTTAACAACACAGGCACAGTCCAGCAGACTGCACAGTGTTTTGCAATATGAGACACATCTAGTAGTGTAAAAGAGTGTCAGCTTGTCTTAACATCAAAACTGAACTATCACGGCTGTCTCTAATTACTAATTATACTGTATATCAGAGAGAAGAGAGCCGTCTGATAAAAAATGAGTGACATGGTTCGGTGGATTGAGTGGGGAAATCTTATGGAAATTAAAAACTATAATGAAAACATTATTCATTATTATTCATTTTTATGCTTCTCTGCTTCTTCAATTAACCTTTGATAAACCTTTTTAATGCATACAGTAAGACTGCAAAGAGTGTCTTTAAGAAAAGAGAGGACTGCAGTTTCAATATGAAGGAATTGTGCTGAGAGAAAGCCTCTTTTGCTCTCAAGCAGACCCTGGCCCTTGGCCCGGCATGGCTTGGGAAGGGGGATTGTGAAAGTGGTTGTCATGGAGGAGAGCAGGAGAAGAGGGAGATAGAAAGGAGGATGTGAGAGGAAAAGATTTGCTCTCTGGAGATGCATACTACTGGTCTCTTGATTTCCGCAATTGTCAACAAAAAACAACTGGTGAGATGGAGGAAAGTGACTGAGTGCACACTTTAAAGCAGTTTATATGCATTGTCAAACAAATAAATGTCATGTTTTGCTCTGTTAAATCTAGTTGGTGAACTTGGCAGCTACAGCAACAAAGGATTGTATGGCAATAATAGATCTAGATCATTCAGACAAGCAGTAGTGATCATAATGGCTTGACAGGCAAAAAATAGTTAAAGAAAATCAAACTTGTGTGACTTAATCTCTGTGAATTGCACACTGAAAGAAAGTATTGTGACAATAACCACATAAAAGACTGACACTTTGGCTTGGTTATAATTATGAGAGTTATAAACAGTTTCACAATAAAAAATGTACTTCCTTTTATTTATAAGCATGCAGCACAATTGTTTCTCCACTGTCCTCCAAGACATCTTTTGGAATTTAAGAGTTCATCGTGGTTTAATAGATCTGCCAACAGGGAACGCGCTGTGAGTCAAGGGGCTGAATGTAAAGATGGCTCCGACCCAGCCTGCTTCCAGCCTTCCTCCCTTCTGAACTTTTCCTCCTCTTCTGACTACTGGCTCACACTCAGCACTCACACTGCTCCTCGCGTGACCAACACACCCCGGGAATCCAGACAAGCCATGAGAGGAGATTTTGTGTGTGTGTCTGTGTGTGTGTCTCCACATGTTTATGCAGGGAATTAAAGGCTCCTTATCCGAGTTGTGTGCATGTCGGGCACCTCATGTATCAGACATCACCTCTGTTCACTAGAGCAAAATGAACAAGAGACAAGGGGCTTTCCTACCTGGCTAGAACACTCCACTCACACAGAACACAAATACACACACACACACACCATAGAGCACACATACACACACGTGATTACATGGGTTAAAGGGCAGAACCTGAGAAGAAAATGCTGGCTCTTGACAGCTGTCACTGCATGTGTGTAAATGTGTTTGCCAGGGTTTTGAGAATAAAGGCTTTTCTCAAGGGCAAAGGACAAGTGATCTAGCTGCAAATACCAAGAGAAATACAGGCGTGCACGCCCACGCGTAAACACATGCACAGCCACATGCACATACACAGACAGTGGGGTGATAGAGGGAGATGGAGAGACAGAAAAGAGGGAGGTGTGGTGGATATTGAGTGCTGAATGGACTGGAAGGAGGGGTTGTAGACAAGGCATAGGATTATTTGATAGGGATGAGGGTGGGCGGTAATCACTTTTTCCAGGGACCTCTCCGAAGATGTCATGTCATCAGCATTTCCCTGGCAGCTCGCTCGCAGTGAGAAAGAGAAAGAGAGAGAGAAGGAGGGAGTGAAGAGAGGGAGAGGAGGGAAAGGCTGAGGGCGCGCTTCTTCCGAAGGCGGCAGGCAGCCAACAACAACAGCCGACTCCAGTAGGTCGGCACAGGAAGGGGGGGTGGGGGTGAGTGTGTGTGTATTTGTGTGGATCTATGTGTATCTGTGTGTGTGTGTGTCTGTGTGTGTGTGTGTGTGTGTGTCTGTAGAGGGGAGGGGGGTGCTGTTAAAGCCCTTATGTGTGCACCCTGCGCTCCTCAAGCGTTCCCGTTTGTTGTTCCCGAGCCAGAGGGCCTTCGGCTGGGCCGGTCCCAGGGGAGTCGTTACACCACATTCCTTTCCCATTATTCCAGGCGTCTCTTTACGAGCAGCACCATCCCCGGATTCAACTGGCCTTTCCTCTCGCCCCTGATGTCCTGTGTTTTCATCCTCGTCATTACTTTTTGGTTATTAGTACCGCTGCTGTTGCTGCTGCTGCTGCTGAGGCGAAAGACAGTGATGTGTCAGAGAGCCGGGGTAGGGAGGGGCTGGAGATTGAAGGGCTCCTGCTACTACAAAGCCTGCCTGAGTGTGTATGTGTGTGTGTATATGTGTGTGTGTGTGTGTGTGTGTGTGTATTTGTAAGTCTGAATGCTTGCCATATCACAGCTCTACACAAAATTCAAATCACTACAGTTTTTAGGTTATACAAGGTCAACTAAAAAGTTATCCAAATCCAAAAGCTGTTATAACATGCTATACATCCAAGAGTAGGACGCCAGAGAGATAGTTCGCTAACATCTGCTACTAGAACAGGTGTTCCAGGTTCTCCAGTTCCATGTAGATGTCTGATGACCCGCCAGGGAAACACCATCAAGGCTACTCTCTCTCTCTCTTCTGGTCTCTTATGCTATCCTCATTGCTTCCTTTCCTCTCCTAAAATGTTCTCTTCTTCGTTGTCTTCTTCCCCCTGGTGGAGTCTTCCCTCTGTGGATCTCAGTGACCTGAGAGGAGAGGAATGTTCATCAGAAGTATGTCAAGACTGTTCAAGGTCTCCGATGGGAGGGCCTCTGGAGCCTCAGGCCTGGGAGGGGCCTCATCATGACTGACAAGTACAGGTGAAAGTGGATTGGGTCAACCTTGTGTCACTGAGGACACACACATACACACACATACACACAGGCTCCAGTCAGGCTATGCCTCTATGGGAAAGAGGGGAGAGGTCAACCACAGCTGTGACGGGGTTAGCTACAAGGGAAAGTAGAAGCTCCCTGACCTACACGTCATATGCTCATGGCGAAGGACTGTATTTGATCAGTGAGACCCACAATCTTCTCCTTCGGGTGCACTGACAAGTGTGTAGTGGGGGGTACACTCAGCAAAACTTAGCTTGAGATCACTGAAGATTGGGTGAAATAAGGAGCGTAAAAGCATGAATGAATGCTTTTCTGGAAAATGCATGTGATTTATGTTTATGCCTAATGAATGGAAATCACAGTTTACTCAACTTGTAGCATAACTTTAAAATGTTTAACTAAGCAGGGGAATACTGCCCAGAACACAGAATGAACTGTGGCCCAGTCTACACTGTATGAGCTGGACATGTTAGTTTTTCCTTATTCAGAGGAAACACATTCCTTAGTTGCACCTCTGACCTTGGAAAGAGGGAAGAGATCCTGCAGAAATAAATGAATAAATAAACAACAAGGAGAAAGTCCAGGCTTCTCCCCAGAGGTTACATTTTCTATTTTCTCTCTCCCTCTCTCTGTAACATGCTTTACTGTTGCTGGTAACACTAGATAATAAAATGAATAGTTCTTTATTGGATATTGAGATGTTACAGTAACTGTGTGTCAAAATTTGGAGAATTCAGCCTCGATCTAGCTTGCAACCTTGAAAAACTGCAGAATTATTTTGTATTTCTTTATTCAACAAAGGGTACTATTTGTAACCTGTTTCTCAGCCATTGCAATGGTTTGTCCATCCAGGAACTGAACTGCTGACACTTTGGCTTGGTTTACTTCCTCTGTCACCTCCCTGCAATGGCATGTACACCCTCAGTTCCTGCCTGGCAGGATACAGAGCTGAGGTTGGCAGCAAAGCATAGCTGTTATTTCTGGCATCAAAAGGTATCAGCCGCTTCTAAACCTTAATAAACACAATAGACCTCTAAACCTTTGTAGACACAATAAGGAGTTATCAGTGCCTTTTCTGTCACAACATCCATGCCCTGTCTGTCTGAGAATCTCTGTTTCTTCCTCTTTCTTATCTCTTTTGAAAAATATATATACTGTACAAATTTAAGTTTGCACATTTTAGATGGTTCCAGTTCATTTGCTTGATACTTGCTTCCTTTTCCCCACCTAAAGAGAATCTCTGTTTTCTTGTAGCCCAAACACTCCACCTCCATTGTCGCCTTGAAAAGTACAGAAATGATCACCAGAGGTGAATAGTCTGAATATTTTTATGACAAACATTTTGACATATTATAGCAAGAAAAGGCACAGGTGTAACCGGAAGCTGACCAAGAAGCAACAATCAAAAACTGAGATATTGGATATTGTAACAGTCTAATATCAAAATAAGTACATGGTGGCTTTACTTCTCCATAAATTTAACATGTTTATGAATTATACGATGGCATGTTGATGTTGAGTTGAGCTCTGTTGAGTTCACTGACTCTGTGTCAAACTCAGCTGCAAGTGCGAGTGAGACTGCTTATCATGTGTAGACCATGTGTTAGAGGACTGAAAAACTTTGATTGAGTCAATAACAATTTTCTGGACATCATGACCTCCTGCTCCCAGTCCACTTCCATCAGAGTAAAAATAAGTACAGTTATCATAAAATCCTAAAGCAGTTCAATCCACAAATACTGTACAAAGTATACTCACTTACCAACTTTACTGAAAAATATTTCAAGTGAGTCATGCACAGTCATGTTCTACTTGGCAAACCATACCCATCAACAATTACTACAAGGCTATCTACCTATATCAAACACTTAAATTGATGTAAAAATATTGATAACACTACGTTGAAATATTACACATCTTTCATTCAAGAGGACCCAAAAGAGACAATAGAAGAGCAGCAAAGAAAGAAAGGTACGAAGAAAAAGAGGAAGAAACGGGTAAGAGGTAAACAGAAAAGGAAGGAAGGAAGAAGGAAGGAGCTGTGTGTCTAAAGTAAGAGTCCTCAGGGAGAGGTCTAATCAGGCAAAATAAGAGCAAACATCTGTGTTTTTGTACTTGGACATTTTTACGTGAAAGAATATAAGCTGTTACAGAAAAAGCAGGTCAAGCTGTATTACATTTATAAAGAATGGAAGGACAGTAATTGGGAGCTACTCTGTTTAACAGGTGGACAAAGTGAGCCACAGAAATATAATAAAGCAGTGCTCTGCTCACCAGGAGGCCACTGGAAAGGCCTAGTGTTACACATCTACTTGTGGTACTACTGTACCTGTGAAAAAATCTGAGTAATTGTTTTAAACCAATTTGTTCTAAGAGAGGAAATAGTTCTCAAACACTGGAGCTTATCAAGCAAATTAAATTTCTGGAAATATTGAGTTTGGAAAATCTGCTTTTGGACATCTTCATGGACTCATTAAACTCAATACACTGTCTAAACCTTCTTATCCACTTTTAATGTCATGTTTTGTAAATACTTGTACAGTTTTAGCATGATTTGTATAATTTTGCAGTTTGACAAATACTATTTATATCTGCAATATTTTAAAATGTTGCAGTATTTGTTTGCAACACTGGAACATTATAAAATGTGTATTTCTGAATTGTGTGATAATCTTCCATGCTATGCCTCACATACTTAAATCCAATAAACCTTAGAACTGCTTGTAACTCTACATGACAAAAGCTATTCCTATAAATGTACCTGTATTTTCCCTTTTTCCCTCTCACTGACATGTCCAGTTCCCAAGAGGTCTGAGGTGGAATATTAAGTATTATAGTGTAACTATAAAATAATGCCTCCCATAATGGCCCTAAAAACAGCACAGACACATGCTGGATGCCATAAGTAATGCATGAAAACAGACACACAAATAATGTACACATGCAGTGATTTTTAACTACAGAGAGTCCAGTGGTAGTTTATCATCTAGAGTGGGATCAGGTATATTTATGACCTGCTGTATCTGTCTCAGTCATATCAGGAACAAACACAGGTAAAACCTTTGAGCATTTCATACGCATATATAGTGTGTGTGTGTGTGTGTGTGTGTGTGTGTGTGTGTGTGTGTGTGTGTGTGTGTGTGTGTGTGTGTGTGTGTGTGTGTGTGTGAGCATGCAGCTTTTGTGTGTTTGAGGGCTGTACACATGACTTGCATATCTCATAAACATCAAAAATCACGAGGCCCCTGGATGATTGTCACATGACCTGGATTAGGCAGGTGCTATTACATCCACTTCCAAGACACACATATACACACACATAAAAACACACTTTGCTGTGCAGTGTCTGTGCCCTCCTCCTGCCCTTGTCATCACCTCCCTCTAACAAAACTCCTGGAGGCCCTACACTACTCAACAAGAGGATTTTATTCAAATCACTCTCCACCCCCACCCCCTCAACACGTATCCCTCCTTGTCCCCCCTCATCCCATCTCCCTTTCCACTCTCCTCTGCCTGGAGGGTTAGAGCAGAGTAATTTCCATACTGTGCACTATGAGCAAGATATCTGGACTCACATAAGATCTGTTTTCAGTTGCTTGGAATGGGAGAGTCTGAACACAGTTACAGAGATGATGTTAGGATCTGTGTATGCAATATGTGTGTACTGTATATGTGTAAATTTTGCTTCTAGTGCCTCTAGTGTTTCATACATAGAATGCCTGCGGTCACCAGGTAGGCAGGGACTGGATACTGGATGATAAGCACATAAGAAGACAGACATATGAGTATAATGTACAGTACAGGCATACAGTGGTTCCCAAACTTTATGGTGCGTAACCCCTTAAAATGAAGTAATGTGACTCCTTATTGCTTAAGTATGGATATGGGTTGTGAAAATTGAATATTTAGAAGCCTGTAGAGGTAAAAGTAAAACTATTTCACAAGAAAAACACCAAAAATAGAAAGAGTCATGGGGAATCAACACATTTGTGTGACAGCAATCTGTATTTTCTTTTTTATCTCTTTAACCATCTTGTGACCTCTCAGATTTATCCACGAACCTCTTAGGACGGGGGGTTCTTTTCCCCAGATTGTACATTCATAAACACATATAAAAAGAAAAAAGGAGGGACAGTAAAAAAGAAAAAAAAAAGAAAAAAGATGATGGGATGCTTTTCTTCCTGCTTTATCTTCCTCATACTCTTGGATTTTTTTAAAACTTCTTTCCTCTGCTCAACTGTGATCTGCCTGCATGAGCATCGACTGGCCGCATAGGGGGATTTCCCAGATGATGCAGTACCAAGATCTGACACTGCAAGGCAGTGTTGTAAATCTATGCTGGCAACACTTTATTAGTGTTTCACTATGTGTTCTTCAAGTGAGGGCAGAGTAATTGGAATTTGCATCATGATTTGTGAATTTATGAATGGAATAACAAGACATCTACATTGATATACTCTATTGTAAAGCTATACTTTACAACACACACACACACACACACACACACACACACACACACACACACACACACACACACACACACTCTCTCTCTCTCTCTCTCTCTCTGTCTCTCTCTCTCTTTCTCTCTCTCTCTCTGTGGGAATTGTCAGTAGAAACAGGTCAGCATCACTCAGGAATGCTCTTTTTTCTTTAAACTTGCTTGGTTGCCATGCTAAGGAGAAAAAAAACAGATCTTGGGTGGGCACTGAGGTACCCAGAGGCTCGGCAGTGCCATTAAAAACCTTCCTGGATTTCCAGGTTGGTGAGCTGAGGAAGAAGCTTAATTTGTCTTTGGGGGAAAACAGTGATGATGAAGAGGATAATGGATGAATGGGAGGGGGATAATGTGGAGGGTGCAGAGGTAGAGAGAGGTGGTGCCTGACTTCAGTGAGTCACTAGACGGTGGATGGGGCCAGCGGCAGCGCACAGTGGAACGGACAGACATAACTGTTTATGTGTGTTATTGTTAGATGACGTGAGTGTTTGAGGTTTGATTACTGAACTTGCGGTCTCGTCTTTGTCTAAGATACCACTCTAGCAGCATGCTTTGTATTGTATATTGTATATGTGTGTGTTTGTGTCTGGGGCATGGAGGATATCCATGTGTTCTCAGAACAGGCCTGCAGCTTTACTTTGCTTTTACTCCATCACTGAGCTCTTCATCTTTCTTAATGACCTGTTGCTGTATAGTATGCACCATAAAATATCTACAGTAACAGTAATTCAGATAGATAGATAGACAAATAGATATGTCTGTATCAGCTTCTGGTTCTGGACTCTGCAAATTCCCTCCCTTCCTCTTAAAGCTGTTTAAGTGCTGTCATGTTGCATGGGGACTGTGAATGAACAGCAATTTTTTGGTCTTGCCACAAATTCTGGACTGACATAGATGTTTTGAAATCATTCCTGTGTAGCTTTGGCTTTATGTTTGGAGTCATTGTCTGGCTGAATAATAAATCTCCCAAGTCACATGTAAACTGCAAAGATTTCTGTCAAGATGTCTGAGAATTTTACTGCATTCATTGTGTTATACCTTCACAAGCCTTCCACAGCGTGCTGCAGAGAAATATCCCCAAAGCATGATGCTGCCACCACCACTACGCCTAAAGGTGGGGAATGTTTGTGTCTGCTGATGTGCAGTGTTTGGATTGTTTGCATTTAATTTTGTAAGATGGAAAGAAGCTCAGCTGTGTTCTTATTAGACTACAGAACCTTCCTCCTAACCCTAATCCGAGTGGATTAGGGTTTGGTTTGTTCCGTCAGATTACTTGTACTTTCTCTTTTCTGCTATACTGTCAGGCTACAAATTGTGAAACACCAGGTCAACCGTTGTATGCAAAGTACCTCCCATTTCAATCATAGAACACAGATACTCCTTCAGAGATGTCAGCAGTGGCTTCCTTGTGTCCTTTTCTCATCAGGACAGCTTGCTTTAAGCAGATTTTTTTAAGTGAATCCCTTACATCTCTCTGCAGAAATGTCAGCTCTTTGTAAATTCTTGAGTATCCATTCCCTGGTTGGCGCCTTTCCATAAACTTTTCAAAAGATTTGTTTGTAATGATCCTTTGTTTCCTTTGTTTCCTTCCACATACTGTATGTGTAAAACTAACATCACTGATTACACAGTTCAAAAAGCAAATGGCTTAATCAGTGGGGATTTAGGTGTGTGATGAGGGTTTATTACTCATTACAGTTATTTAGCGCCTAATAAATTAGATACAGTAATTAACTGTGAATTAAAAAATGAAGCACAATACACAATATGAAGCAAAATTAATTGCTGGAGGCATGAATATGAGTTAATGACATATTATCAACTTCATCTCAAGTTGCTCAGAAATCTTGTGCTCAGTGCCTCTTTGATGATTTACAATACAATCTATCCGTTATTATTCTGACAAACAACAAAAGCAAAGGAAAAATGCTTTCAGTGTGTAAACTGTGTAAATTCTGGCACTATGTCAGCATAATTCATATTTTACAGAGTACAAATCAAACAAAAGATGCCAGAAATTCACTGGAAATCGTTTAAAAATCACCATATTCAAATTTATAATACATTGACATAAAGTATATCTCGTCACTAACAGACAGTCGCTCAAACATGCTCTATTATTGATTCATATAAAGGAGCTCGAAAGCTTTGTGTGGAAATGATGGCTCTAAGTCTATTAAATATACGCCCCTGTGGATATTAAACTGTGGTATCCTGTGCCTGATCAGTACACTGACGCATGGGCAGCTACTGCAGAAGTGTGTGCTCATAATCTCTGCAAAATTATTACTGGATGGGATGGCGGGGGGGGGGGGGGGGGGGGGGGGGGGTTGCCTTTGGGGTGTCGAAGCGGGTCCCATGAATTGGGGATGGCGCTGTGTACAGTGTGAGCGAGTTAGCAGCCAAACTTTTGCAGAGCGCAGGCAGGAAAGTTCGCTGGAGAGGCGACCCGTGATCCCAAGTTCTTCTGTCATATATTACCTACGGATTCCCAGTGCAAACATGCGGACTGCAGACTTCAAATAACAAGGACTTCAGTGCTGTTGTGTGGATGTTTTGAGTGAATTTCTCCCGGTCCTTGAAAGATAACAGTTAACGGTTTGCTGCCTTCGCTGCACGCTATCGTTTCAATGGACCATCGCCTATCTTATCATCCAGTGAGTAACTTGGACTAAAATTGATTGCATGATTTCCTGACCTGGAGATAAGTGAGGACCACGAGCATGACCTAACTGTTGACGTTATGCCATGTAGCCTAGTGTTGGGTGTTTAAAAACAATGAACTCCCCCCGTGACAAGGAACTGGCACCCTTATCTCGGAAACACCGACTCATGGCTGCAGCTATGCCCGGCGAGGACAGCCCATTGCCCGGTAACACTTCCAGGACTGATCGGAATGGATTAGGGGGACTGGTTCACTGTTTTATATGTGGAAGCGGAGTTACACCAGGAAAGGAAATAAGGTTACAAGTGACATACCAAAAAGACAGGTTTCCCTTTTTCCCGTTTCTACAAAATCAGGAGCCAGCCCCGGGTGCGTGTGAAGTGAGCCCGGATGGACATGCGCTGGTGTGCGCCGTGTGCCACTGCTTTCTGACGGAGCAGTGGAACTCCTTCGAGCGGAGCAGGACGCCCATTGAGAAGCGCATGTACTGGTTGAAACGACCCTACCAGTGCGACTCACGGCGGGTCCCACAGGAGTGGAATATCTCTTATGATTTAGAGAGGAGAATCAGTGTCAGCAGCCAGAACTACGACGGGGGCGCAGAGTCTGATTTCTCATCTTTTTCCGAGAACGAGAACATATCAGACCAGGAGATGGATTTAGTCGACAGAGCCGGTGTGGGCAAGGACAAGTGCCTGAGAGCATCTGGCAAATCGCCGAGAGACAGTAGCAGGAAAAACAATGTCATCAGTGTTAAAAACAGCCCGGATTCACAGCGGGCAGTCCGCTACCCGGTGGGAGTTTATGGGGCGCAGGGATCGCCAAAAGCGGAGAGTGTGCTGCCTGTAAGACGGGGTGCTAAAATTATGAATAATGTCTGTCAATCATCAGAATCTCTGGCAAAGTCCCAGGAGAGATTCCCTCAGCGATGCTATGACAGTCCTCTCTCTGACACACCTGTGCAAGACAACGGGGTCATTATGCGCAACAGGAGATGGATGGAGGAGGGGAATGTCAGACATGCGGAGCCGTGTCAGATCCAGCGTGCTGCCGACAACAGCTGTGCTTCGTCCAGACATCCATCGTTGCTGTACCGCGGAAGAGGCGAGGGTCACTCCAACGCTGCGCTGTCATCTGTTGGCACCACTGCTGTCACTACTAAATGTAACATAGCTGTTCCCAGGGAGAATAGTTCTGACAACTCTGATGAAGATGAGATTAACATTACAAGTGATGATGACAGGGACATATATGACAGCAAAACAGGACCAACAGCTCATCTTAGATCTGCAAGAGACCTTTCAGCAAGAAAGAGTGCCCAGCCGTACCACACTACAGACTCCAGTCCTGAGGGGTGTGTTTGCTTTATCTGTGGCACCGGGCTCAGACATGATGGGTGTTTTAAAGTCAGTGTTCAGAAGCAGGAGAGAGCTCAGGGTGAGCCCTTCTTTCCCTTCCTATGGCTTCATTCTCCTCCCCGCGGAGCAGTGCCTATCAGTCCAGCAGGTACGACCCTGGTGTGTGGCAGCTGTCACACCTCCCTCATGCAGCAGTGGCAGAGCTTCCAGCTGGCGGATGTGCCTGTCCTCCAACGCCTGTATGTAGTACCCCTCAACCAGGCCACTGGTGCTCTCCATCCTCCCCAGCTAACTCCCCAGGAGGGGAAGCCCCCAGAGCCAATGGAGTGTCTACCTGAAACCAAAGCTTCCCACGAGGCCTGTTTCCTCTGTGGTCAGGAGTGTGGAGGGGATATAAGAGTAGCGTACGCACAGGCTGGTGTTGGCAAATCCCGTGGTGTGATGTATTTTCCCTTCATCAACATGTTGCCTTGCCCACCAAATGCCCAGGGGGTGAGGAATGGCCGTGTGCACTGCTGCCCTCAGTGTCATTTTATCCTGGAGGATATCTGGGGTGCGTATCGACTAAGCCTCAGTGAAGACCTCATCACCTCTGTCAGCTCCTTCCTGGTCAGGTACCATGCTGCCATGGACGTCAAGGGGTCCGGACCTGCCCATTCACAGACAGGTGTGTCGTCGCAGCCTGGCAGCTCCATGTCAGTGTGCTACCTGTGTGGAGCTGAGCTGTGTGCAGGGGGAGAGTACCAGCTGCATGTCAATCCGCCCGGGCGTTGTGGGGAGAGGGAGCCCTTCTTCCCCTTTCTCACCGTCCACCCTCCCGCTCCCCGTGCCAAGCCAGTTGACGCCACAGGCCTGGTGTCAGCCTGTGCCCTCTGCTACCATGACTTGCATGCTCAGTGGGCCCAGCATGAGAGCAAGGGCCTGGGTCCCTCCACCCCTTCTACCTCTAGCTCATCCAGTGCCAACCCCCAGCCGCCCAGATCCCCTTGGGCTCGCCAGTACAGCTGTGAGGCATTTGTGTGCTTCTTCTGCAGGCAGGAGCTGCGCAGGCAAGGTAGGCTGTGCACTGTCACTGTGGCCAGGCTACCTGTGTTCCTGTATGCACCACGCAGCACACGCACACTCCTGGTGGATGATGGGAAGAGGCTGGTAATTGGCTCATGTATGGAATGTAAGGCCATGGTACAGGTGGGACAGAGCATGCAGCAGGACAGGGATAGGCTGGGACATGGAGCCTCAGACGGGGAGAGGAAAGAACCAGAATCAGCCTCGCCACAGGCTAGACGTAAGGTAAGAGCAAAGCAAACTGCTTTATTTGACATGACACACTACCTTAAGATTTCTCAGATTTTTCTTTTTTTCCTGTTTGTGAATTTAACTCAATGGATTCATAAGCCTTGTTCAAATAATCTTTTAATTCCCCCTGCGTTCCCACAGTGCTGTGCAGACTGTGTCTGCCCTGGTATGACCTTTGAGTCACACATAGAAAGGGATGATTTCAATGTTTTGCATTTATCAGAATTGCTGTGATAAAATAATAAGGCAAGGAAATAATCACAACAAAGTGCTGACTGTGTGGTGGAGCACTGGACTCTACTTTTTTGCAGAAGAGTTGATCTCAAACAGTAAAGTTGTCTGTGTGTGTGTGGCTGTAGTCTGAGCAGTTTATGGTGGGGGTGGGGTGGGGGTCTACACAGCTTGGAAGAACGATGATGAGGGGAACATTTTCATCAAATCTCACTTCTGTAAACACTAGAGGAAAACTATGGGGATTTGAAGAGCAGGGACAGCCTTGTGTTTGCTGTGTTCATGTGTGTGCGTGTGTGAGTGTGTTTATTTGAGTAAGCATGACTGAGTATGTCTCACCCGGTGCTGAACAGTTTGTTTGGGTATGAGCAATGTTGAGAATCTTAATATTTTCAATATTTTCTTAATAGTTTAGTATTTTCAAGGAAATTAGTTCAAAACATGTCTAGATCTTATGTTGTGATAATAATAACATAACATAAACACAGAAGTAAATATATACCATACAAAGTATATCTATGTTACTTTTATTTAATGTATTGACATCATTTCCTCCAAAGACATTAGCTAATTCTGTTTCTAGTCTCTCAAAAAGTCTATGAAATTGGGATTTAATCTTATTGTAGTAACTATGTAGTTAAAACTTCAATATGTAGAACAGATCTTGATATTATATTATTGTCATATTAAACTCGATAGCTTAGTGTAATGGTAAGAATAAAATTAGACCGACACAGTGTAAATCTATTCTGTCTGTTACTTTGTTTATTCATTGTGTTCCTAGATATGATTTGGTCTGAAGGATGACTTAGGACACAAGATAGACAAGATAGAGACTCAACCACAACAAGAAACATGACTCATTGAATTGTTCTTATCTGTTCATTTGAAAGTATTTGCTCAGACTGTCCCATGGTGTGTAGCCAGGCAATTCATTAAATAATTTAATTTGTCTCTCCTAAACCTGAAAGCAGATTATCAAAAATAAGATAAGAAATCACAATTTCATTATCTCTCATGAAACGTTTTACCCCTCAAACCTGTAATTTCTGCAGCCGCTGACATGAAGTGTGACTATTAACAAAGTCCAAGCATTGCCAAAAATTGTATGTGCAGGTCGGTCAAACATTCAGTCACTGATGATGATGATGATGATGATGATGATGATGATGATGATGATGATGCTGATGACGATTATTATTATTATTATTATTATTATTATTATTATTATTATTATTATTATTATTAAGTATAATGTTTATGTATTTGCATGTATGCATAATTAATGAGGTGTAATACTCATAATAATGCTCGTTAATCCCTGTTGATGCCACGAGACACTGCACTGAGTTGAAGGGGGCAGTTAACTCCCAACAACCCCTCACACTCAGAGACCGAAGACATTCTGGCTCCAATTCTTGGCTAATTTGGCAGTGATGTGTGTTTGGGACTAAATACTTTGCACATTACAACAATTGTGAAGTAATGGTTTCTATTTATATTCATGACAAAATACTGTGTTTTAATGTTTAATAAGCGATTTTGACAATTGAAGACGTTTGCATCGGTGGTCCAGGTGGGTTGGCTCAGGGAACAGCGCAAATCCACACTTCATCTGGAGAGAGATCATTCTGTCATGATCACTTTCTTGCCTTTTTCTCACTTTTTTTTGTCTCCAAAATGTTTTTCCTTCCACTCTTTTTTCAACAACACACATAACATCCCTTCCCTGCTGTTAAAAAGCTGATAGCAGAACCCTGCTTTTTCCAGATGATCAATCACAGACAATGGAAAGTAGAGGCTTTTGGGGCTATATGGGGGACCAGTGAGGGGCAAAAGAGGATGGTGATGTGTTAATGAAGACCTGAGGAGTGTTTAGACAGCCAGTTGGCCCTATGAACAGCTCTCTCATACTAACAGACACTGACTGTCCAGCCATGCAGGACACGTGAAGAACATCTGTGGATGCCATTCACACTGCAACCTCAATATGTTGCGCACTCACACCAGCTGTCTGGAGCTGTCCACCTAATTCTCTCTCTGAGAGGATGAGGTTGGAGCAACAGTGTCGCTGTTAGTCTTATGATCTAGAAACTATGATCTACAAATGTGAGGGGATGCTCCCAATATAGAGTGTAATTATGGGACCAGCTTTTCTGCCCGCCAAAGCTAAGGCATCACGGGACGGGTGGGCGGGATGAGAGGGACTGTCGGGGCAGGCAGGGTTTCGGGTGATCATTTTAGACTAGGAGGGTTGCAGGTGGCACAGATAGTTTTGGCCTGAGTGAAGCAATGACCTCATGGCTGTGAAAGTGTCAGTGTATGTTTGTGTGTCTCTGTGGGGAAGAGGAGGTGCGACAGGCCTGTGGGGAACAGGTGCTTTGTCCTCTAGTGTCATACTATATGGTTGAGAGGGTCTGTCATCGCTGGGGTTTGGGCTGTCAGGAGGGAGTGCCCATCTGGTTTGCTTTAGCACTGTGTGTGCCTGATGGAAAGGGCTGTACAAAGATAAACACACACACACACACACACACACACACACACACATACATACACACACACACACACACACTTACAGTACATGTAGACAAATGTTATCCTATTATATTCTTTTTCAGTTTTTCATGTTGGACAGCTGTTTCCCTCAGTGCCCCAAAATGAAAAGCTGCAGAGCAGAGACAGTTCCAGTTGTGAATTCATGTGTAATTTTCAGAATTTAGAGACATATCCAAGACAAATTAAAGCTTTGATCAAAGCTAGAATGACATCATGAGTTTTGGGTATTATACTGCCCGCTATAGGGTAAACATTATTTTGCATGTATGAATGTTTATCTTGTGAAGTTTGAAAAAGAGTGGACAATACTGTGCTGTCTGTTTTCCCTGCTTGGTAAGATAGAAATTAGCCCATGAAATGAGATCAGCCACAAGACACTGTAGAGGCTGTTAAATGTAACACACATACACAGACACACACACACGCAGTGATGGGTGGTTATCATGTTCTCTGTTCTGCTGCCATGTGTTTAATTATTATGTTGGGCATGACCTTTGACAGGTGTGTAAGTATAGACCACCAGCCGGTGTCTGGGGAGGGGCTGCTGGTCAGCAAATCCTTCATTTGCACTTTAAGTAAAACAGATGTCCACTGATTTGTAATAGATGTGCAAAACTGTTGCACGCATGTAGTGATGTTATATTTACCCTTATATGCTGTTTGGGTCAAATTTCATTACATTTGAGAGCAGTAACACCCTGAACATAATTTATTTTTGTGCACATGATACACATTTTTGTATGTAGATGGGTGTTCTGGGTTCAATTTAACCCAAAAAATTATCATTCAAAAATGTTTTTGGCTTCTTCACATTTAATGAAATCATTATGGCTGTTGGACCATGATGCAGTGTGATTGTGAATGTTTTTTCTTCATAAACAACTATTGTAAAACCTCAAGAATACACTCTCTCTGCTCTCTTAACTAAGCTTAACTAGGGGTTAATCACCCATTTATTAATGACTGATGATGTATTTATGAATGAAAAAGGCCAGTATATGATCAGCATGTAAGGGTTAAAGATTATTTTAATCATAGCTCTGCTTTATGAGATGATATACAGTAGAGGGCAGCAGGATGGCAAAATTAATAAGGAAACTGCCAGTATTTCCAATTCTGAAGTGCCTTTGAGCATGAAAATGAGGGACTCAAGCCTCATACCTAATTTTTGACACATTGTGCTCCTACAAGTGTTATTCATCGAACAGATGCAATGACCTGGAAGTAGTTTGTGTGTAACACAAAATGCATCAAGTGACTTTGTCCCTTATAGATGGATAGATTACTGTGGGAATAATTTGCATTTGAAGACAAAATACATATTAAGGGAAGGTTGTGTGGCGTGAGAAATCTTTTAATGAACCTGTATCTTCTATGACTGTATACTGAATTAGTTGAAAGCAACTTCTGGGAACAGAAGGGAGCAGTTTAAAGTTAAAGCTCTCCAATATGAATAGTAATAGACTACCAAATAATTTTCATAACGTTGAATTGCAGTTTATGCTTGTTGATGTTTCAAATGTACCAAGAAGACATCTCAGTCGCTGATTGTGTAATTTGCTGCTCTTGTTATAAATCAGACACAAATTGCACAGCTTGCAAATGCAGAAAAGGGGCAGCCCAAGGTTGTTCTGTGCCCTGAAATCCCTTGAGCATCAGGGGTGCCAGAGCTGGGCCCTGTACTTTCCAACCAAAGCATTTCCAAAGGAATGGGTACTACTTTTGTTACTATTTTTACTTTTTTATTTAAAGAATTTTTTTTGTATTTTTGCATTTATTGAACAGATGTAGTAGAGACGCAGACATAGAATGAGGGGGGGTAGCTGGACATACAACAAAGACTAGAATCAACACAGGGATTTGTGGTATGCACTTTAACCATTAGGCTACTGGGGCGCCATACTTTTTTTTTTTCAACTTTTAATGTACTGCCGAATGTAATGGTGAAAAATGAGAAAAGCAAGAAAAAAAACATGGTGGAGAAAAGATGGAATGCTCCAAAGCGCAGGCCATAAGTAAACACATGATATCATAATTGTTTCTTAAACTGATTAGATACCAGCACTGCATAACTTTGTTGTTTTAAGGATTGGGATTGATTACATGCGCCTGATATGGATGCGTTTAACTGAAGCTTGACAAAAACCAACAGTCCCCCTGTAGTCAACACTGCGTCTTCTGCTTGTACAAGGACATAGGGGACTAAAACAGCAAATAAACCAATCTGTAGTCATGCCTTGCAAAGATAAATACTACATAATTGTAAACAGATACAGTACACACAAACATGTAAAGCCCGTCTTGCTCATACACACTAATATACTTGTGTGTATATCGTATGTCTGTGTGTCTGTATCCACACATGAAAGTTTATGTTTGTAAGGTCTGCTGAGAGGATGATTATTGTTGACCTGTTAGAAGAGCGGAGACAGGTTTCTGTGACTGACACAGAGTCTTGCCATCTTCAGAACTTCTCTGATGACTCTGCTGTAGTTGGATTTATCAACAAGTGTGACAAGGTTGAGTACAGGGCTGTGGTGGGAAACTTTGTCACATGGTGTAAGCAGAACCATCTGCAGCTCAGCGTGGCAAAGACAAAGGAGTTGGTTGTGGATTTGAGGAGGGCCATGGCACTGGTGGCCCCTGTTTCCAACCAGGGGGTCAGTGTGGACATTGTGGAAGACTACAAGTACCTGGAAGTGTACAGTGACAATAAACTAGACTGGGCTAAGAACACTGAAGCCCTCTACAGATGAGCCAGAGCTGTCTCTACTTTCTGAGGAGGATGAGGTCCTTCAACATCTGCCAGACAATGTTGAGGATGTTTTATGAGTCTATTTTGGCCAGTGCTCTCCTGTTTGCTGTTTTGTGCTGGGGCAGTAGGTTAAGGGTAGCGGACACTAACAGACTCAACAGACTGTGATGTTGTGGGGGTGGAGATGGACTCTCTGGCTGCAATGTCAGAAAGGAGGATGCTGTCTAAGTTACGTGTCATCTTGGACTGTGTCTCCCACCCACTCCATGACATGCTGGTCAAGCACAGGAGTGCATTCAGGACAAGACTCATTCCACCGAGATGCACCACTGAGCGACACAAAAAGTCATTCCTGCCTGTGGCCATCAAACTTTTCAACTCCTCCCTCACAGTGTCAGACACTCTGAGTCAATAGACTGGCCCTTTTGGACTTATTTCACCCCTGTCAGCAGCTTCATAAACCTTATAATTTATAATATATATTTTCAACTGTGCAGTACTGACTTAACAGTAGAATAAAACTAAATATTTCTTATTTAGTTATACTAATCTTGCTTTTAATGCATTTATATATCCCATTTTCTACCTTATTATTTACGCTGTTGTCATATATTGTAGTATAATGCACATATGTTACATATTTCTATTTTGCTTATTTTCTATTTTTCTTATAATTTCTCTGTGCTTATATGTATGTATATATATATATATATATATATATATATGTGTGTGTGTGTGTGTGTGTGTATATATATATGTGTGTATATGTATATATATATATATATATATATATATATATATATATATATATATATTTCTCCTCTAGAATGTGAGCAACTGTAACACGATCCATTTTCCCCTCAGGGATCAATAGTATTTCTGATTCTGATAAATCATTCAGCCACAATGTGTATGTATGTGTGTGTGTGTGTAAGGGAGGAGTGTGTGTCTTTGAGCACTGCATGCTCTGGCTCATGTTTTCTTTGTTGATATGGTGCTCCATTGTATGTGTATGCGCATGCATGTATGCATATTGTGTGTTCATGTGTCTCTGCGAGATTTTGTGTTTGCCAAGTGTGTGCTGGGTGTAGAAGTTCGACTGCGTTCTCACTGCACGGTCCATATCCTGTAAAGGAGGTATTTGCTGTCACAGGAAAAACATGCCGGCATCCTGACAGTGTCGCCAAGGAAGATTTATAGTAAAAGAAGGAGTGAGGGCCAAATTACTCATCCAATCAGGATGTGAAGTTGAAAAGGGAGAGAAATAAATTATCCTGACTGAATTATTGGAAGAAAAAGAAGAAGAGAAAAGACGAGTGGGAGGCTGAAAGAGGTTGAGGGGGTAAATGGGATTTAAATTGCGGCCAGAGGAAAACAGAAGAGAAAGGGGACCCACTCTCATCAATTCATCATAGAGGGAAATATTACTATATGTTGACCAAAGAGCCTGTTTTATCCAGAAAGGGGATTCTATTAAAATAGTGTTCATTTGAGGCATGTCAGGTGGTGGGGTCTTAACATTTGGTGCGAGCTGCCCTTATGTGTGTTTTTGTGTATGAGTGAATGTGTGTGTGTGTGTGTTGAGTCGAAACCATTCATATTGTGTGTATCCTGTAAAGTTCCCGCAGCTGTGCTTCTCTCCTCTCCCAGCAGTGGAGTCTGACAGACAGCCTTGCGTTTCACAGGGAATCCTCTGGTATTTGAGGGGCTTAATTTCAAAGCTGCTAGAGGTGGGTTTTGATTTAGCACTCTAAGCTTTAATCACATCTCTTCCCCCTAGCATCCCTCAGTGCTGCATTCTTGCCCATATCTGAATGGAGAGATCAGAGTCTGTGTAGAGCAGATGAGATGGAGGTGTTCCAATGTTTCATTCTTTGTCTCGTCTTTTATGTCTCAATGCTGCAAAGAGCTATGTATATGCAGTATAAGCACTCCTCAGATCTAGAGCCAGAGACACTATAACACCCCAGACCTGTCCTATAGCTGTCAGCTGTACCTCTGGCCTGTTGCTTGGTGTGTGTCCTGGTTAGCGTTTGACAGGACAGGTCCTCAGACTCATACTCTTTGTAATGTCAAAGGTGATGTTTGAGCTGTCCGTGTCACAGCCCTCAGCATATTTTGAAAAGCTTAGCAACTTCTACTTTGCTCACACTGCAGACATACAATACATACAGTATATGAGACCATGAATTCTCACTATGCACATGCATCATGGCTGTATTTAGAATGCCAGGCTTCAAGATGGCCTTTATTCTGTACAATTAAAGTTGCTCCCCCAGCACACATGCCAATAAAAGTTTTCTCTTTTCCTGGTTTGCTTCTGTGTTGTGTGGTTCCAATCCCTGTGCATTTCCAGATTCTGGGAAGGTTTTACAAATATTAAAAGCTTCATGGTTTTAAAATTCATAATACAAAGAGGAATTGACCCTTTGCATTTTCAGGTCTCCTGTTAACAGTTTTACAGGTGTCTTTATAATTCTGTGGTTTTCTGTTGGGAAAATGTCTTTGGGCTACAGGACTAGTTTGAATCCATCTGTCTACATACAGCATTGATACTGTATGTACACATGGGTAAAGGCATCATTAATGTGTGTAGTGGTGGGCATTCTGAATAACCTTACCAACAATGTAGTATGATGACTGAAAAAACAGTCATTTCATATAGAATCATCTTATGTGCCACCATGAAAGAAGTATTCAATCTGATTATCCATACATTATACTGGAGTGACATTTATCATCCTCCAGCCATTTCCCCGTCCCCCTGTACACTTGGTTTAGTCCATTACGGCAACCAAAGAAACCACAGCAGCCACAGAAAAAATAGAGAAAAAGTGGATTTGCTGCTAAAAGAAGTAGAGAAAAACTGGATCTGCTGCTAAAATGGCAAGTAATACAGCCCTCCAAGCTACTCCAGTACTTTTATTGTGTACATTTTGTAATGTTTGTTGACATTACTTGAGTAAACACCAGTAAATATACTAGCTTAGCTAGTTTGTTAGCCTAACTTAATGTTAGCTGCCTAACTTAATGTTAGAAACACATCTTTAGTTTGTGAATATCTAGACTAAATTTCAAATAAAAATAATTTATCTTCATCACTGTCACAAAACATTAATTTGAGCAGCAGCTACATATTCAGCAGTAGTTAGCTAGCTATTAAACAGGTTTTTGACACATGGCTGTGTTTTTCTGTGTTTTCTTGTGGTTTTATTTTAATGCAGGAAATGCAGAGACATAGACACAAACATAGAGCTGTGGTCAGGCAAAGATGGGGAGAATTTGTGAGTTAAATGCAATGAAACCGCAGGATGTGTATATCAAATATTAGGGCTACATGCAGCTAATTTGTCAACTGTAATAATACTGGCTAACCTGAAAGGCATAGGCTTTTTCCTGTTGATTGTTTTCATCCCCTAAAAGAATGAAAATATGTCAAGGATTGTAACAGGTACTTTAATGGTCGAATTTTGTGGCATGCAATCGATAAGAGCAAGCAGTGAGGAAGGGAGAGAGAGTGACTGAATCAAGCAATGTAAAAGGTTTCCTCACATCCTGTGTTTTCACAGAGAGGAATGTCATTGAGTGCAAAGAGTTGAATGATGGTGTGGACAATACTGTGAGAGAATGAGAACACCACACCACTGCTTCTAGGCTGGTTTCTGTTTGTTTGAGTAAAAGGCGTTGATGTCATTGGGGACCAAGGGGGTAGAGAAGGAAGTTGGAGTTTGGGGGCTTGACAGTGTGAGACCCCCGGAGGTCTGGATGTAGTTCACTTTGTGGCTGACAGATGAGGGCATACTGACCTTTTAACCTTGCCATGCAGAGAGGGGATATCGATTCAGGGGGCAGCACCTGGGGTCAGCAAAGTTCAAGATGCAGAGAACGGACCTGTATAGGATTCTGTCACACCTGTTTAGCTTTTTGACTCACTTCTATATATTACTTCATATATTCATCCTATGTGATCTGTGTATTCTAAGCACCATTTTGGTACATGTTCAGTAGTGCCTGCATAAGGATAAACATACTTAACTGAGATATTTCAGTTACACTTGTATAATGGGGATTGCGTGCAAAGTTGTCTTGTGTGTCACTGTCCATATGTGTTGACATGGCAGTACACATACATTTGTGAGTACTTGACTCCCTCTCTCTTGAAAAAAACTTACATTTAGGAAAGATTTTTTTAATTTAGTGACTGCCCATGTGTTTTAATTCATGTACAATGGGTAATGCTGACTATGAAGTTCTTCACAAGGCTCCAGAAGGCTGTGCCATCGGTGTGTGAGTGTCTGTGTGAATGAGCATTAAAACTCCTGATGAGCAGGTTGGCACCTTGCATGGTAGCCTCTGCCATCCGTGTATGAATGTGTGTGTGAATGACTGAATGCTGGCATGTGTTATAAAGCGCTTTGAGTGGTTGAAATACTAGAAAGGAGCTATATAAATGCAGTCCATTTTCCATTCCATTTACATGGTCCACCTACACAGGTGTCTTCTCTGCCCAGCTTTAACCTGAAAATAGATGTAATCATACAAAAATAACTGAAAACGCATGTGAAGGTGTGCAGGATCTTCTCACCAATGGCTTTGCCTTATTTTCATGCATTTCCCCCACTGTGAACTTTTATGAGTACACTTTTGTGACTTTTACCTCATATTATAAAGTGAAATAATGCATGTCAACTGTAAAAAATATGCTTGGTAGTCATTTGGGATAACTAAAACATTTTCTCTCAATTTTGATATTGTAGATCAGTACCATATTCCTCCCGTATGTTGTCTGCTGTGAGATGTCATAATGGGCCAGTGGATAGCAGGCACCAATTGTATGATGTGTATGTGGAAATAGTTTTGAAAATCAGCAAAAGATTTGATAATGTTTCGTTATTTCTCACTGGCAATCCTGCCTCCTTTAAAACTTAATGTCCAAATCCAGTTGAATGGACAGGGCGAACACGGAACAGAGAGGGCTATGTCCCTCTAAACCTCTGAAACCATGGACCCTGCTGTGACCTGTTTTCAAAAGTGTCTTTTTGTGGGTGCCTGTTTGGCACCAAAAGTGTGTATGCAACAAGCCAGGTTGGAGACACAGTCTAGCAAACTATGTGTGAACTATTAAGCTGGACTCCTGTGAGAACCAAATCACGTGAGTGGAAGTACAGTATCAGTGTGTGTTTGTGTGTATTTGTGTGATAGTCGCTGGGGTTTGCACAGAGGACACAAGTGTGTAGTTGCTTCTCTTTCACTGTTCTCTCCATCCTGATCTTTTTGGCTTTTGTACTCTTTCTTCACTCATCTGTTTCCCTCCCTCCTTTCTTAGCCCTTGTGATGACTGGGCTGTGACTAAATCACTCTTTCTCATTGACAAAGCATTTTGCCTCTCACATTCCTTCTTTGGCCCTGCACTTCACATTTTGGGACAACCAAGGACAATTATGAAACCAGAGCCATGAATAGTAAAAAAAAAAACAAACTATGAACCTGCATGGTGAGGGAATGTTCCGTGGATGTTTTGAAGTTTGGATTTGGTTTTACTGCTTGCCACCGTTGTCAGGTATTAAAGCCAGAAAATCCAAGTGTCAGTCAGCCAAGCCTCAGAACATACCTCTCTTAAAGCAATGAATATGTTTTACATCAAATAGTACTTCAAAAAATTGCTGCCAAGATGCACATTAGAAGAGCTGACATTACCAGTGGGTTTTGATACCTTTGTGTAAAATTTATTATGAAAACTGGGAATTAGTCATTTCAAAGAGAAGGTGAGGATTTGTGCATTTATTTCAGTGCCATGAGTTTTTTAAGCTAGCTCCCCTGTATTGGTTTTACCGTTACGTTGCTGTTCTATGTCCTAACTTCCCTCATGAAGACAATCCTTCTGCATCTTCTCTGCAGATAATTGTTCCCTTTCTTTTGTGTGAATGTGTTTCTGTTTATCTCTTGTCCTTCTTCTGGCTTAGCAAGCGATATATGACAGCTGAAAATCCCTGGCAAATGCTGCAGTTGACCCTTTTTTTTAACCAAAGAAACCTCTCAAAGACTGTCAATGCACCTTTTTGGTAATGACTATATATTTTGACCACACAAATTACACCCTGAGAATTGTCAGATATTTTCTATGTACTGTACATTTCCTTTGTGGTAAATTTAGCTTTGTTGCCTAGAATGGTGTGGCAAGAGGCCAATGCAGAAGTGTGGTGATGCTATAAAGACTGCTGTGTTGTACTTGCCCTGGAGTCTGGGTTTTATAGTAGTAAACCAGGTTTGACTGTGGTAATTATAGAGGACGGAGTGTAATGTAACTATAGCTCCTCTCTCTGCCAGCTGCCTTCTGGCCACAACACACATTCACCCACAGTCACTTATAAATGCATACATTTGCAGACTTGCACTTACACACATAGCACACATAAAGTATGCAATCTGATGATCATCTACATACAGAACAGCTGCAAGTGTGTGTGAATGTGTGTGTGTGTGTGTGTGTGTGTGTGTGTGTGTTTGTGCGCATGTGTGTCTGTCAGGTGGTTGGGAGCACTGGCAGGTGTTTGCTCTTGTGCTGGCAAATGCAGCTGGACTGTGCCACAGCTGTGTATGTGTATGTGTATGTGTGTGTGTGTGTGTGTGTGTGTGTGTGTGTGTGTGTGTGTGTGTATTTCTGACTGTGTGTGTGTGTGTGGTTCTGCACCTGGACACAGCTGGAGTGTGTGGCAGCACAGTAGCTAATAGCAGACTTATTTCCTTGCCAGACATTTAACATTTAAGTTATGCTCTCAGCTGACTGGATATTATTCATTGCTATTAAGTACTTCTCATTAGTCTCGCCCTTTCAGTCTTCCCAAGTTCGTTTGTTCTCCATTCTTTGGCTCTTCCTCTTCATTTCCTGCTCTGCTCCTGTGCCCTCCTCCTTTCTCTTGCCCTCCTGGTAGCCCCCTGTTCTGCTGATAGTTCTAACACGATGAAGAGAGGGAAGACTCACTCTCACCCTGTTGTCAGGACAACTGGAGATGTCAGCTGGGGCCAAAATAGCCCCCCGTAGTGGACTAAATATACTACACACCCTGTTGCTCTCCTCTCAATACACAGACAACCACCGGCTCCAACCAACCAGCAGTTAGATAGCTTCACTCTCGTTCTGTCAGCCAACCACAGGAGAGATAATGATTTGCATTACTGGTTATCTTCAGGGACCTTATTTTGGCTGAGCAAGACATTCCCTCCTTGGATTACTCCCTCCTTAGCATCTCCTCCTGGCCCTGACCCCCCGCCCACCAACCCACCCCCACATGCCGTCTAGCCACCTGGTCTCTTACATACTCAGCTTGTCTTGCCAGCTCCAGGACAGCTGGGAAGAAGGAGACAGAGAGGGAATTTTGGACTGAGCCTCCCACGACGCGAGAGATACACTGCAGTAGAATGCAGTTCACAAACAATACAGTAGCGCTGACACATTTCGCATTATAGAGTCTTTACACTGTGTGCTAGAAGTAGATTTTCAGCTTCATGTGAGCACACAATGCTTATGACATGTACTAGTTGCTGTCACAAACTTTTTCTTAGCTAGCCTTAGTTGTGTCTACATGTATGTGGGTTAACTGTATAAATGACATGCTAGAGATTGACATTTGACCCTTGGTAAAGCCTTAGTAAAGGTTAGCCAGGTGGTGTGGACATCAATAGAGATAGTCTCACTGGCCACGCACACAGCCATGAACACACATGCATGAGCTCACACAAACACACACAGACATAGTCAGGAATTACTGGGACTTTGTGAATAGTTTCCATTGGTGAGAGCCTCCCACACTGACATGACCATCCTATGAGTCAGAAATCAACTAATACAATTTCTCCATCTGTGTGACAGATAGAGACCACAGATACTTCCCGAAGGCTAGTCATTATTTACTTGCCTGCTATCCCTTTCAAGTATGCCATCTGCACTGTTGACATGGTATTAATATAGATTTCATGTAGCTGTTCACCGCTGCTGATTATGTCTACGACTTATTGAAAACATGCCTGACCTAATCCAAGGCTATGAGGCTAGCAGTATGCTAACATACGACCCGCCAACTTGGTCAGTGGCATTTCCCACAGGGTCAAGAGTTGTGTGCAATGTGGAGCGATGCGCTAGTCATGGTTAATGTGCTGAGCACAGCCTCAAGGCTGCAGCAAAGTAGCCAGAGTGGTAAGCCACCAGCTTAGATTTAACCTGCACAGCTGGACTGTTAATGGCTCTACATTACCAGTCAAAAGAGTGGACATACTTTCTCATTCAAGGAAATGGAAAAGTGTGTCCAAACTTTTGACTGGTACTGTATATGACAATACCATGGTGTTGTATCAAGATTTATTGGCAAGGTCATAGAGACAGCATATGTCTTAACCAGACCAATGTAGTAGTGAACAGGAGGACAATGTATCAGGTTAGAAGCCCCTTTACCAGGAAAATTATAGAGAGAAGAATGAGATGTTAAAAGCCAGTGTTCCTTCTTAAAGAGAGCCCTATTATAAAATGCTTAAGTTGTTATGAAAGCCCACAGAGGCAGAGGGGTTCAAGATGTTTTTATGTTCTTCTCTTCTACAGGGGGCTATAAAAATAGCACTTGGCTCGAGCTAGGTGTCAGAGGTCTTCTCCTCTCTTCCTTTCTTTCTCTTTCTTTCTCTTTCTTCTTCTCCCAGCTCTGTCCTCTGTCCGTCTCTCTCCTTCTCTCCCCTGTCCCCCCATCACCTCAGTCCTCCTCCTTCTTTCTCGGCAACACCCCTACCCCCCCAACCCCCACCCCCGCCCCCTTCATCTCTCCCTGTGGTATTAGCGGGGCCACATGTTGCTGGCCTCTCCTGGTGGTGTGAGCCCCATGGCAGGCCCTGGCTCCAGGCTGACGCGTAGCTCAGTGTGTGTGTCTGCGTGTGTGTGGATGAGAGAGAGACTGTAATGTGTGCCTGCATGCCTAAGAGTGAGCGTGCTTTGAGTGTGTGCGTGTGTGTGTGTGTGTGTGTATGTGTGTGTGTGTTTGTGTGTGTGTGTGTGTGTGTGTGTGTGAGGCCGCTAGCTAACACAGTAACTTGATAGTGGTGCGGCTGAGCAGTACAGAGTAGAGCAGTGCTGTGATTTATCCCGCGGGCCCAGCAGATGGCTGCAACAGGAGTTTGTTTAAGTTTGCTTCAGAGCCGGGCAAGCAGCCAGGAGCATAGAGAGGGCCTGCCAGAAAAATGTTCACTGACTCTGGATGCCTAACCACACTACTCCCCCTCTCCTCTCCATTCTGCCTCCCCCCCTCCACACTCCCCCAACCTCTCACAGCCCCCGTATTCCAACACACACACGCACACACACAGACACACACACACGCTCTTGCAGACTTTCTGTCGCTACTCTCCTTTTACCCCTCTCTTATTTCTCTCTTTCCTCCCATCTGCTTCACACACATGCTTACATACATATGCACACACACACACACACACACACACACACACACACACACATACGTGTGTATACACACACATTGGTTTGTGCATGCTGCTCTGTTCTGTTGGCAACGTCCCTAGTGCAGACATGATCTCACACCTCAGGAGGGGGCATTAAAGACTGAGGAGGTGTCCATTCTCATGAAGGGCTTCTGAACACAACCATATGACCAACACTTTGCCTCTCGCGCCGGATAAAACGAGGAACTCTGCAGCACAAACACATGCATAGGAGCACATGCACAACAATGCACAAGTTGGTTTATGAAATATAGTCCAGTTGATTTCTCCACTCTTGCTCTCTGTTTGCAAGTCCTTTCACATCACTCCAGGTCACCCAGGTGATAACTCTGGACTTCCTTCTCCACGTGTCAGCCTCGCTTTTTTCTACCTTATCTCCTTCTTGCTCTTTGACCTGTTCCTTGTCTACTTCCCCTCTCCATATATTCTTCTTCTAGACACGGAGTTCAGCAACAAAAATTTAAGGTCATGTCTAAATTGGATGAAGCAGCAGACATCAAAGCAGACAGAGACTGAGTTTATGAGAATGTGTGAGGTTTGGAGAAGGTTTTCTGTCAGTATATAATATAGAAGTCTGAGTACCTTGAATTTGAAATCAGCAGTTTTATCTACTTATTTTTCAGACTCTGCAGACCAACTGCTGACAAAATCAAATACAAATTTCTTCTATAATGTTCTCATCCAATGTTATATGTCAAATTATATTTTTTTTTATCACAATTAAAATATCAGAGTGATCCAGTTAGTATTTTACAAATTCTACAAGATCTACTTTCTGTCTTCTACGAACTTATAAAGTATTTTATATTTTTTCAAACCTCTTTGTTGTATGATGCCTGTTTAACAACATGATTAGGTGGATCCCTTATATGTTTCCTTATACCTAGCGTGTCTTACTTTCCAGGAAACATAAGCCTATCAGGTTAAAATCTATCAACAAAGTATATCAAAGAGCATTGGTGAGGAAATATGACCAGGCTTTTTCCATATCTGCATATTGTTTAGGATTCGTACAGGTTAGTGCCAGAGCGTGACAAACTCGGACCAGAGATAAAAAAGATCTTGTGTGAGTGCAAAGATGTGTGTGTGTCTGATGCGTAATGTGTTTGTCCTTTTGTGTCTGTATGCCTCACTGCATGACTAATTCTTCTTCTCTCTCAACATTATCCTGAACGAAACATGTCACATGTTCCTTATTCACTAATGTTTTCTTCTTTTATTAATAAAACCCTTTTTCCGTTCATGTATTTTTTAATATCTTTTTACTCTTCTATGAGGGCTTTTCTATCCTCTTCCCAGTGTCATCAGTGGCTTTTCCACTTCAGTGACTGTGATTCTAAACTCTACTACCAGTATTACTTGTAGTGTTATATTAGGAAGACTGAAGAGGGTCACTATTTTTACTACCCTTACAGTACATGGACGGATGGGACATCCTTATATAAGTAATGTTTATGTATGGCTAATTAAGGGGACTGTCAGGGCCATTGTGCTTTGCCACAGATCCGTATTTCCTCTAAAGAAACATAAGTTATGTTGATTCATGTTGTGCCTTCAGGTCAGAGACTGTGTGCTGTGATACACACACAGTTGAATGTTATGTGTGTTGTATAAGCATGAAAGAGTTTACGGATAAGAGGTGTCAGATGCTTACAGAACATTAATCAGCTTCCTTGGATTATTGGCTTCATACTATGTAAATGTATGATATGTAAAAGGTATGAAGCCTTTAACTATGAAATAGGACAATTCATTGATCATGATAATACAGTAGTCTTTGTAGGTTTCAATATAACTCATGTCCAAATACTAAGAGATCCAGTGATATGTAAAACATATGAGTAGAGTCATTCCAGGAAATAATAGAGCCATTGTTTTCAAGTCTTGGTTTTTAGCCATGCTAGCAGCATGGCTCTAGGGATGGCAATGTCGGTCTGTCAGTGCACCACTTTTATTCCAGACTGAAATATCTCAACGAATAGTGGATAGACTGCCATGAGATTTTGTCTATTCATGGTCCCCATGGGATCAATCTGAATGACTTTGGTGATTCCCTGATTTTCCCATAGCACCTCCAGTAGGTTAACATTTTTGGCCAAAGATGGAAAAGTTGTCTATCAGCTGTGATCAGGGGGATAACCCTGTAGTCTTCTTAGTGTTTCATGTAATAAATAAAATGCTCATTGACCTCTTGATTCAAAAATGCTATCTGACCTGTGATAGCAGCAACCAATGTTTATTTTAATCAGCAATACACTTTGTACAGTTTCCACTGTGTGCAGACAAATTCTTTTTATTATACTGACTAATGACTATTCAACAATGTAATTCTTACCACATACCAACTGCACAGTGTGGTTGTCTGCTAAATTTGACAGGACAACAAGACTGATAGACTGATAATCATCCATAACTTTAGAAAAACAAAAGAACTACTGTATGCCATCTTTGTGCCTATAAAAATAGGGGCTAGCTCAGTTCATTAATTGAAATTGCTACTGCAATCAACACTTATTATTCCTGTGACGTTTGGGGAGATCTTTATTGTGTGACATCCCCTCTCTGCTACTGGACACTTGTCTTTTTGAAAACCACTTCAAATGCAGACAAGCTCCACATCAAACAGAGAGGACAAAAAGAGGAGGCAGGTAAAGAAGAGAGCATTTGTCTGCAGCTCTGTTCCTTGATAAACTTGGAGGAGAGGAAGTGAGTGGGTCACAGGTCAGGTAGCTTAGCAGCCCACTAATGAATATTTATCTGTCAAGGTTAGACTCAGTTGACACAGATGTGCCTCTTCCAGACTTATTACCTAAAGTGTGATTATGTCCACCCATTACATATGGCCATATTTCCATCTATATTTTTCTTAGTTTTGGAAATCCCTTGCAGCCTCTCTTTTCAATTTGATAAAGCAATATATGAATATATCCAAAGTTAATTAGTAATGTTAATTAAACTACTAACAGTTGTTTTTATTTTAAAATGCCAGAAAAATGTATATCACAGTGTCCTATATGCCAAGATGAAATTACTTGTTTTGTCTGACCATCAGTACAAAACCCAAAAATATTTCATTTACAGTGAAATAAAACTCAGTAAAGCAACATATCTTCACATTTTAGGAAACGGAAGCTGCCGTTTGTCGAATAATTGATCAATCAATTAATTAACTAATTGTTTCAGCTTTAAACAAAATCAACTCTTTGTTGAGATACTTTTGCATATAACCAACATTGCTGTCATAAACACATTTCCATTGTGGTTTTAATGTTAATCTCAGTGGAAATTAAAGGTGGCCTTTTCATTTTTATAAAACAAAATAATTGTAATCCAGGAGACCATCTTGTTGAATAAGGATATAAAACAAATAGCCTGTTGATTGAATATTGGCAATGTTTATTGTGTCTCTGTCACAACCACATTTTATGTAGCTATGAAAACATCTGAACTGCAAACTCTAATTGTAATAGCAGTCTGACATTGTATCTTTTTAGCAGTGCATTACTCTGTTCTGTGTGATTCATCACAAGTCCTTGTAGTCTTTTACCATACATGTTTTTTTAACTAAAATAACCCAGTGTCATCTTTGATCTACTATCCAATAGGGATCAAATCCAGTCTTCTGTGGATCAGTGAATGCAGTGTGACTATAGGCAAAAACATGTGGTTCGTGCGGATTGTGGATACTTAAGAGAATGACATTCATAAGACATCACGGTCCCCTGTCCTGTGTATATGATAACTGTCTGTGTTTGGTCCAGGGCAGATGGGGTTCTTTGGGAGCTAATTGTCCACCTGTTGGTTTGCCTGAGGAGAGCGGTAAGTGTAGCAATTTCGACAAACCAGCGCCTCAGACAGACTGACGCTGGCCCAGGACTGATTAGACGCTATTTGACTTCCACTCAATATGGAACATGTGTCCTCAGTGTTGGACTGATAGCAGGGCTTTGGATCGGCTCCCACACTGCACAGCTTCACAGGTGTCAGAGTTGTTCAGGGTTATGTATAAGCTTGTGATTGTGTAAGAAAGACATTGTGAGCTTTCATGTTTGTGTGCACACACATATGAGAACGCTTTGAGCACTGGAGCATCTTGAGCGTGAGCATCTGTCAGTGTAGATCAAAGCTGTCTTTTCCTGTTTTCCTGTACTTGGCTGAGTCAGTGTGCATGGAGACTGAGCTGCTTTTATGGAGTGTTGCTGAGTCGGTCAGTGGCCTAAGTTTGCATGCATGGCTGTGGTCCTGTTGGATCTCTGTGATAGGCTGTTAAAACTGACTGACAGCTTTGCTTTACAAGCTGCTATACATCAACCCGTAGACCTGCTGCAACCGTGGGAACACAGACACATTTGTGTTTCAGTATGTGTATGTGTATGTGTGTGTGTGTGTGTGTGTGTGTGTGTGAGAGAGAGAGAGAGCGAGACAGCGAGTAGCTGGGGGTCAGTGTGTGGTTCAGAAACAGGGCCTTCTGCTGAACGATAAGGCCTGCTGACCTTGTAACCTCACACTCGCTGTGATGAGGTCATCTCAAATTACACCTAGCCAAATGTTCGCTGTCTGCTAGCATTAACACAGGAAGGTCTAACCCCTGGAACAGAAACCTTTTCTAACTAAGTGATGGATGATGCTCTTGTATCCAACCTTATATCCAACAAACAGAAACAAATGGATAAGCACACTATACTGCATTACACATGATCTCATACTATCACAATACTTTGCTCATAATAATAATAATAGCATCTCAATACAGCTTCTGTTTAACTTCAGGAGGAAACTATCCAAAATATTTTTTTCCAGAATCAGAAATGAATTATATTGTATTTATTTTCCGCATTATGGGGTGCTTGTGTGGAAGATTGGTGGAATTCATCTGAGTGTTTTCCTACTCCTATTTCTCTTGTCTGTTACACATTTAGCCACTTGCTGATCATGTGTGTAAAACCTGATGTGTGTGTGTGTGTGAATAAGAGGCATAGGTGAGAGCAGGGGCCATGTGTGTGAAGGAGCAGAGTTCCTGTGTGTGGTATCACGTGGCCTAGCCCTGAGGTAAATATTTGAGGACCGCAGGCACCATTAGGAGAGGGTCTGTCTTTGATGGGCTGATTTCGTGTGAGGCAGAGGATGACGTCAACTTTACCTCAGAGGGCCGCAGAGAGAGAGAGAGAGAGAGAGCCAGAGCCAGGAGTATAGTGTGTGTGTGTGTGTGTGTGTGTGTGTGTTTGTGTAGTGAGTGTATCTACAGTAGTGCACATAATAGCAAACTCTTTTCCTACATTCATAACACAGTGATAGATTTGTGTTTTATTGGAAGTGAAATTCCTGGCACTTTGCTTTTGACATCCCCTCAATCACATTTTCTCCACTGCTTCCCAAGGCGCTTTTCTAATGATAGCATTACAAAGTTAATCTGGTAAAGAACAGTGGTTCCAGTTACTTTTTGGATCCACAGCTTTTTTTTTCTCTCAACAATATTATTGGACAATTAAACAGGTTTAAATGCCAGAAAGTGTTTGGACTAGCTTTGACACTGACTTTCTTTTTTATACCCCATGATCAACTGGCAGGAACTTGTGTAAACAGAACCTCCACCAGAGCTGACAAAACTCCTTGTTCTCACTCTTGATCTCTCTTTTTTTAGTCTTAGTTTCTGTCTCCTTCATTCTCATTCTAAACTCTAAATCTTCCTCTTCTTCCTCCTCCTCATTCTTCATCTGCCTTTCAGTGCAGAGCAAGCCAATCTTTCTGGCGCCAATGCTTCTTCTTTATTTTCCTCTCTGGAGAAGTCAGATTTATTGGTCCAATGTTTATTTTTACAACTAATTTTTTGTTTTTCACTACCTATCTATTAACATGGCTTTTTTTCATTTTCAATGGTAAAAGGTAGCCAGTAGCATGAACTACGCAGCAGGGGAACTGGGTACAAAATGTGTGTTCATGCTCATGTGTGTGTGTGTGTGTGTATGTGTGTGTGCGTGTACACTTGCATGTGTGTGTGCATGTAAATGTGCGACCCAAGCACAGATGTTCTCAAAGGCTCCAGATTTTAGGCAGCAGTTCTCCCTCTCCCCTTGCAGAAAAAGGGAAGTGTCTAATAAAAGGCGGGTGTATGAGATGGAGTGAGTCATGCACACACGCACAGAAAGAGAGAGAAAGAGTCGGCCTCCCTCGATCTCTCTGAGGTTGTGTGAGAGAGAGAGTGAGCGAGTGAGTGAGAGAGTGAGGCAGGAAGCAGGGAGGGAGGCTGTGCCAAGCTGGAGCTGAATTCCTGCCAAGAGTCTACTTGTTTGCTCGTCTGGCTGGAGCCAGAGGCTGACCTTATTAGCTAGGAGGGCAGCCGTCTTATTAAAACACATCTGGCGCTCAGGGAGCCCAAATAGTCCTCATATTGTCTTCCTGCTTGCTCCTGACCTTGCGTTACCTAGCAGGAATGCTGACAAGGGCTTCACGCATCTGTTGAGAGTTTCACCAGGGTCTTTCTCCCCCTCCTTCTCCCCTCCTCCCCTCCCTTCCACCCTCGCTGTCTTTGCTGGCGCCTGCACGGTAGCTCTGTGGGACCTGTTTTTCTTCCTTCCCCCTTTTTCCTTTTCCCTCCCACCATTTCCACACCCCACCCCTCAACAACACCGCCACTACTCTTCAGTGTAGCATCCCTGTACCCCCCATGGAGAGGTTTTTTTTTTTTTTTTTTTTTCCTACCAGGTTGCTGTGTCGATACAATTATTCCTGTGTGCATTTGTTTTTATGAGTGGCTGTAACCTGGTCCTATTTAAACAGCTCTTTGCTGGTTATTTTAAAGTGTGAATGGTGCCGCGTCCTGGGGCTAGCTAGCCTTTATTGTCTGTTTGGAAAGTGAGGCTTTTTTTTTACGGTATGTACAGTTCTTTACAAGAGAGCAGCTGTAGGTAGGAACACAGAGACTCAGACTCTTACTGTATAAGAACAAGATCCAAGCAAGCTTTACATGGATACACTCTGATCACTTGCACTTTGCGTGCTATATTTACTTTATACACTATTCAATTAAAGCCCCAGTGCTGGCTTTGTCTTGTAGCCCCCTCTCATGCAGAAAATGTTTTAGCTATCTTCATTCTGGGAGCTCTACCTTGCCGATCTTTGCAGTAAAAGTCTAGGTGGGCCTCTGCTCGCTGGCCTGGAAACAACACTATTATTATCAGACTTAACACCTGTAAGTACCTGTAAGCTGCTGCAGATGGAAGTAAAGTGGTTTACATTACACACCACAGACACAGTCACTGATTTTCCTCTCCCTCATTTGCAGTATGTGTGAGGTGTATATTTAACGGTCCACTTTGCAACATGCTCAGTTTGTGTCTGTACTGCACTGGTAACTGATTCTGCTGGTGTGTGCCCTTTGACCCAGCAGCATCCTCTGGTTTCTACTAGAGTATTCTACTTCAGCGCTAACCCTAGATGCCCTCCTGACCCTGGCCCCTTAAATCTACATCAGACCCCCCAGAAGCCCACCAGGTCACCAGCTATTAAGGCCTCACTCCCTGAGCCTCATGTACCCCTCTCCTCTCCTCTCCTCTCCTCTCCTCTCCTCTCCTCTGGATGTGAAAGTGAGAGAGACAAGGAGGTGAGGGTCAGTCTGTTGATATTTCGTTTGTGGTGAACAGCGGTTGCAGAATTCTAGGAGATTACAAAGCCTTAAATAGATGAACATGAACAATATCGGTTTCCATGAGGAAACAATGTGTGTTTACAGTGACAGAGTCACAGCCTATATATACTGGGCTGAACATCTGTTTGCCGATGGAGTCTGGTCTTACTCATCTCACTCATAACATCACTCATACCCTTCCTCTCTCTCTCCTCTCTCCATCCTCTGGCTGCACTGGACCTCTTGCTTTCTTTTTCATCTGTCTGGCGTGTGTATTTGTGTGCGAATGCAGTGCTTTTGTGCATGATACAGAAAGGTATGGTTCTGCTCAACCTCCCTACCCGTCAGCTCTGTCTTCACTTTCCCAGTGTTACTCCGCAGCTAGTGATGTGTTATTTGCAAACACGCGTATATTCCCTGTGATGATTCACATCTTATACAGCATCTTTATCCTCTCTGCCTTTCTTTTGGCTCCACCAGGTGCCACTATGACTCACTTTTTTCTTTTTTTTTTTTTTGCTGCGTGCATGTGTGTATGTGTTTTTGTCTGATCTCTGATGCAGAACAGAACAGTCACCACTGGGGATCTGCGTTTAGTTTACACACACACGCACCCTTACACAAACACACATTCACACACATTCTCGGCTGCTCTCCACCCTCCATTCACTCATGATCTGCAAAAGCTCTGTCATCAACCGGATGCTCTGCTCTGATTGGCTACCACCACATTTTGTGTTACAAACATCACTGCTGAAAACTGCACCGCCGCAAGGAATTCTCTCCAGCCTCAGGTTGACAGACAGACACACACACACAAGCATGAGCATGACCCATGACAATGAAAAGGGAGACACACACGGACAGAGAGAACAGCACTACATTGTGTCACTATCAAGTGTAGCTGGTAAAGCGATTAGAGCTCTTGACCAAGTCTGACCACCAACTCTTTCATCTCCCTATTAACACACACACACAGTCCAAGGCCTCTGGTAAAAGCTTTATTTTATTTGCTCCCGGGCTGTTAGTGAACTTTATTGGCTCCAAATCTTTTTTATGCTCATCTCAGCCGCTGTGTTTGTTATGTGCACGCATACAGCCACACATACATGCACAATGTGAAGCCATACCCCTGAACATGACTCAGAGAGCGAGAGAGAGCCAGAAAGAAAGACAGTGCAATGCAGAAAGAAAGAGAGGGAGAGGGTTGACCGGACAGACCCTGCATCCTCTGGGGAGATTCCTGACATTCCTCTACTTCCCTGCCCACTACAAAGAGTCCCATTCCCCAAGGCACATCACAGCTCTGCCTTGTTACACTCACACAAAGTCACATACACACCAAGAAATCCTCCTTCTTCAATATGCTTAGCACTGTTTCAGAGTGCACGGTTGCAGCCTAAAGATCCAATTAATAAGACAGAAACAGCTAATCTAAAAGAAGCGCAGTATGGATCGATGCCCTCTTCATTGAATGTAGTATGTGTTGAGGGTTGCAAAGTTGTAAAGTGGGGGTCTCTTCCTTCCTCCACTGATAGAATAAATAACAGCTTCCTCCCTCTGCTCACTGACTCTTCCTGTTGTCCCCCTGGTACAGGGAGGAAAAGACATGCCACTTCCTTACCTGTCTCACTCTCTTCATCTCCAGCTATCATACCTTTCTTTCCTATTTCCATTTGTAATTTACTTTATCAGCATTACGATGAAAAAATTCAAATATGTGTTGCCAAAAAAAATTGAGGAGGGATTTAAGATATATATATATATAAACAATCAGAAAAGAGACAAGATGAAGTGAAAAAGTAATATAAGAATTTAGTCAGCATTAGTTTTGAAGAAAAGACACAAGTGCCGTTCTCTTTTGTTTATTGTTCAACCATCTCTATTTTCTATCCATCATATCCTCGTTATAGGTATTTAATGCAGGCCATGGTTTTGTTTGTGTTAACTGCAAGCTGATTATACCTGTATGGCTCTACAGGACATTTGTGAATGTGTGTGTATGTGTATGTATGTGTGTGTGTGTGCGGTGGCCAGGTCCTCAGCATGGGAACAGCTGTTCGGAGCAGCGCCGGCCACACACACATGGATCTGATTAGCACTTGGTGACTCCCTCCCTCCCTCCCTCCTGCCCTCCCTGCTCACCTCCCTCCCTTTTCAGCGGGGGCCGCGGCATGCTGGCGGCACCAATAATTTTAATGCCTAGTCTGAGTCTGCCAGGAGCACAAGCATGTGTGTGTGCTCCCACACACACACACACACACACACACACAGACACACAGAAGTACACAGCCACAGAGTCTTGCCAAGAGAGGGAGCACAAAGCTCTCGTGCCTTGATCTGCTCTTTTCCTTTTTCCTCCCTCTCCCCTTTCTCTCTCTCTTTCTTTCTCTCTCTGTCTCTCTCTCTCTCTCTCTCTCTCTGTTTATCCCTGACCTTCTCCTCTCCCTCCTCCCTTCCCACCCCCCACCCCCCTCCCATCCCTCTCCATCACAGATTTTCTACCTTAACAAGTTCAGAGTTGATGTGTGGGGGTCTTCGTGTCCTGCACTGCTGTACACTAATCCCCTTGTAAATGTTATATATTGCTTTTGCCTCTCTTTTTTTTCTTCTCCCTCCCTTCATGTCTTTCTTTTGGCTGATCCCTCCATCTGTCAGCCTGTCTCTTTCTCTTAATGGAACAACTCCGTTGGCATAAAAGTCTAGGAATTATTAACTTTTAACTTTTTTAAACTTTTGTAAAAAAGCAGACTCTTTCTTTCTTTAATCTATCTATCTATCTATCTATCTATCTATCTATCTATCTATCTATCTATCTATCTATCTATCTATCTATCTATCTATCTATCTATCCATCCATCCATCCATCCATTCATCCATTCATCCATATATCCATCTGTCTATC